>VZTB01012670.1:343169-388878 GCA_013397245.1 Thryothorus ludovicianus
TTTTCCACTTTAACCACTAGATGTCTCTAGTTCTATTCGCGATATTGGCAAATTAGCACCTAAATCTTCTTGGAAACAACCGAACTGTAAAAGCAGAATCCCACTAGTTTCTTGCTCTGACTCAAATAGAAAGTCAATGCTCTGTATGAAAGGTGCTATCCTATTGTTTTAAAACAGAAAAGGAAATTAAAATACTCTGGTTGCAGAATGATTTTTAGCCACTGATAAAAAAGTTAGAACAAGTATGTCCTGCAAACTGAGCAAAAGCTCTGAAGCCATAAGTAATTCAATTCAGCTTTCAAAGCTGGTCCTAATATGAATGGGAGTCTAGATCACACCATTTCCAAACCAAATTATTTTGTGCTTCCAAAATATATGAAACATGAACATTGCCAGTTAAATTCTCATCAGCTACCACAGTCACCCTCCTATCTAAAATGTGAAGCATTAAGCATTGAAGGAGCTCAGAATGTTGTTAAAGTTACAAATAGCTTGACAGTTCCCATATATGGTATATTTATGCCAAACAGAATATTGATCTTAATTTTTAGATATATGAAATCACTATACACACAAAACTCTTTGCCATTACTATGATTACGCTTAAAGGAGAACTTTCTCAAGAGAAAAAAAAATTGAGGGCATCAGATAAAAATCTTATTTAACTCTTACTACAAGACAATAAAAAATAAAACATAAACTGAGTAAAGGAATCATGTACCAGTAGAGGAAAAGTATTACAAAATCTTAATTTTAAAAAAATCAAACCAAAATCAATCAGCCAAATCTCAATAAAACACCCAAAACTAAACAAAAAAACCCAAATAAACAAAAAAAAAAACCAAAACCCCAAATCCCAATGAGTCTGACTCCCAAAACTGCTTTGTCCTCCCCTTTATTCAGCCAGCGGCTGAGAAAGGAATTTTTTAGTGCCTTTGCATACAACTCTGTCTTTAATATTATTGCTTCAGAAAAGCATTATGACAACATCAAAGTGAACAGACTAGATTATTCCCTCTAACCACCTGAAAATTTTTCATTTTCTATCCTTAGTTTTGAAAAGAACTTGTCTCATATTATGGTGACACATGTATGAGGATGACGTCAAACAGTACGAGGATGGAGAAGAGCATCTTTTTAATCCTGGATCAAATAGCAGCAAGTTTGTCATATCATCAGTTGTGTTTTGGTTTTAAACATTTTTTGTTCCAAAACAAATTATTTCCCTTCTGAAGTGACTTTTAGATCTGTCAGTATGTGCAAAGGTAATAAATAAAATAAATAATTCTTTTCTTTTTTAAATGGACCAACAGGTGCTGTACATTTTGGCCATAATTAGTGAAGAAGCAACAACCAGTTATATGTAATACTGAAGTTATGCCATAAACAGAAAAATAACACAAAGTTTACAGGAACTCTGGGAACATCTTCATGCTTTCTACAGTTTAACCCAGGTTTGCACTCTCTGGAAACAATGGCATTCTACCAATGAACTGAATTTTGCTATAACATACTCAGATATTATTTTGAAAACCAGTGAGAAAAGTGAGCTCATGTATCTCTTGTAGGCAGAAGAAAGCAGATAATTTCTTTTGGATTTGGAAGTTTTATTCTAACAATAAATAGAGGGAGGTATGTTTCTTAAATTGAGTCATCACTTAATGCTAATGTCTGATTAGATAAATCAAGGGAAATATTCTAGTGCACTAGAGAATAATGCAGACTGCTAGCTTACTAAAAATTGACCAGTACTTATCTGCGCTTTTAATTTTTCCATCACTAATATTTAATTACTTTTAGTAGCAGAATATTAATTTTAATCTGGACAAACACGCCAACAAAAAAATTTAACTAATTCTAGAAAAAGCAAAAGAAATCAAATTCAGTTCATGATTATAATCAGATTATTCATTATATGATTAAGATTTCACAAGTCCCCAAACCACCCAAAAGCCTTCACAATAGGAGCAGTCTTTGCAATCTTAAACCTTTTATTTAATAACAGCACTACTGAATGATCATGTCAGAGAGCAATGTACAATAAAATGTAGTGCATCACAAACAAGAACATTTTAAAGAGTTTCAGTGTTAACAAAACAACACCCCATCCCACAAAACTTATGCAAATATTTTGTTAAATAAAATTAGTTGCTGAATACTCAGCTTGAGGATGATTCTGGCCAGTATGACACTGCAGTACAAAAGCTATGTCCTCAAAGGCAGTAAATTCCCTTCCCATGGTTATTTAAAAGCAGCATTAAAATATAAAAGTACAGCCTGCTCACAGATCACAGTGAGGCAAAGATCACTATTACACAAGAAAGTTTCATAGACCTAGAGTGTATTTATATGTCTGTTGCTTCTTGGAGAAGAAGAAGAAGAACAAGAAAAAAAAGAAGTAATGAATTTAACAATGTTGTCCGCTAGTGAAAGTCTGTTCTTAAGGCATGTCTGAGGTTTCCTAAAACATACAGCCTGAACATCTCTAATATTTCTCTTGTTGTGTTTTGAAACACAGCTATCACTGTGACACTGTCAGAGTGACACAGTCACTTGCCCAGCAATTTTAAAGAGTAACAATGCAAATCTACCCCCCTGCTTGACGGATGTCTTCAAAGACACTGATGAAAAATCACAGAAGTCAGACAAAGTCACAAATATTTGGAGAAAAAAGGAACATTGCATCCATTTTTAAAGGGGTTAGAAGGGGACCCTGGGAGCTAGTGACAACCTCAAAGACCGATTAAATCATGGAACAGCTCTTCCTGGGAAATATTTGAATCATATGGGAGACAGGGAGGTGACTAGAAAAAGCCTACATGGTCTCATCACCAGCAAATGACATCTGACTAAGTGACTGCACTCTATGATGGATGGATTGTATCAGTGGACAATGAAGGAGAATCCATCATCTACCTGGACTTCTGAAAGGGCTCTGACATGGTCCCACACAACTTTCCTGCTGCTAAACTAGAGAGCTATGGATTTGATGGTGAATTATTTAATGCATGAGGAACTGGGTGAATGGCCACATCCAACAAGTTGCAGTAAATGGTTCAATGTCCAAATGGAAGCTGGTAATGAGTGGTGCCCCTCAAGGGTACATACTGACACCGATGCATTTTAAAATTTTCATTAGTAACATGAGCAGTGGGACTGAGCTGCATCCTCAGCAAACATGCAGATGACAAAAAGCTTGAGTTGGCACAGTTGATAAGTTCAAGCAGAGGGAGAACATTAGATGCATCTTGGCAGGCCTAAGAGAAACAATGTGACCCCTGAGAAGTTAATCAAAGCTAAGTGCAATGCCTGGTACCTGGGTCAGAGTAATCACCAATTTTAATACAAACTGGGGAATGAACTGATTTACAGCAGCCCTACAGAGATGGACTCAGGGGTACTGGCAGATGAAAAGTTAGATATGAACTAGCAATGAACTCTTGCAGTCTGGAAAGAAAACCCTCTGGCTTTTCCCCTTTCTGTGGCTGCGCAGAAAGACAAGTGTGGCCAGCAGGTGAATTTGCTCTTCTGCTGTGCAGTCATGAGACCCCATGTGGAATACTGAATCCTCCTCTGGACTTCTCAATACAAGAAAGACATCTGTTAGTTAGGATCTGACTCTTGGAATAAAAAGTTGTGGCCTCTTCCTCATGAAGAAAGAGTTGGGGTTATTCAGCCTCGGAAGAGAAGGCTCTAGGGAGACAATGTGGCCTTTAAGAATGTAATAGGGAGCATAAAAGAAGGGCAGAGAAAGACATTTACCAAGCCCTGCAGTGATAGAATAATGGGAAATGGCTTCAAACTGAAAACAGCAGGTTTAGATAAAATATGAGGAAGATCTTTTTCTACAAGAGTAGTGAGGCACTGGCACAGGTTGCCCACCTGTGGATGCCCCGTCCCTGGAAGTGTTCAAGACCAGACTGGATGGAGCTCTGAGCATCCTGGTCCAGTGGGAAGTGCCCCTGCCTATCATGGGGGTTAGACTCCACGGTCTTTAAAGGTCCCTTCCAATTCAAAGCATTTCACACTTCTAATTACCCCGCAGAGCTTAATGAATTATCAGCAGCCCTTTAACTCCACATTTAGGGGAATAAAGCAACTAGATGTCCGTCACTACATGATATTCTACTGTCCTTCTAGAAATCAGTATTACCTTTAGATCTGAAATACAGAAAATTCTTCTGTCCCTACCCTAACAGAAAGTTCTAGTGAAGAAACAGCAGATGTTACAGTGACACGAAATTTGTTAACAGATACCTAATACTTGGAGAATATTGATGAGAAAAGCATACTGCAGTTCTACACACAAAATGTAAATGAACCTGAAGAGCTTGTTTAAAGTCAAGCACTCTATGTTATTTCTCTTCTAATGATGTAAGTGCTCAGATCATTGACTGAGCACTTTCAGATTTAACCTGAAATTTTAATAAGATATCTCCTACTCCACATATTTGCTCCAAAACACATAATTATGTTTTCATCAGAAAAGAAACAGAAGCACAGCAATGTCTGCCCATTAACTATAATAACATATACCTTAAATTCAATTGTTTATATAAATATTTGCTAATTGTCAACAAGCTTCTAGTGAATTAATACCTCTTACACATCACAGTACAAATCTCACAGCACATTAAAACTTTATTGTGTCATTAAAAACAAACTCTTCCATGTGATGGCTGTAGATTAAATACACTTTGCACCATGAATATACTTTAATCCAAAGATTTAAGTAAAATTTCTCTTTATTTCGGCTGATTTTAAGTGAAATTAGTTGTCATGATTTATCTTTAACTCAACTAATTTACTTCAGCAACCGAAGAAACAAGGGTTCTTTGACAATAATAGTATTGCTGGACTCTGTATATCGAACTAACAAATGACAAGCAGGGGATAAAAAGACCTAAAAACAATGAAAGCAAAGTTTCAATTTAAAAAAAACAGTGAGATAAAGCAAGAAGGGGCAACAGAGTTCCACACTGTGGTGAGATAATTAATTCCTTGGGATTTGAAGTCAAGTCAATTGTTTCTGTTTATCTTGAGATATCCACAGGACAGAATTTTCCCTTACTTCCACTACAACGTGTCTTCATGGAATAGCTGAAGCTAAGTTCTTTGTACTAAAATCACTAAAATCTAAGATTAAATTCCAAGGCTTTTTTTGTCTGTGCTGCAAACACAGACCAAGTTACTCAGCCCACATTTAAAGTCAATAATGTTGTTGCTTCTCTGCTCTACCATATTAAAATACACAGATCTTGATCATTTTAAATATGTCACTTTCAAAACTGTTATCTTAAACTGTATTTCCAATGAATTGCTTATGGATAAGAACACAGGGTAAGGCTTATGTTGGACACATTCATAATATTTTGGTTATCCCTGACTGGTTACAAAGGCTTTAGGGGAGGAATGCAGCTTAAATCAACTGCATAATAGTTTTTGCCCTTATCTTCCTTGCAGTGTACATAAATTCCTGCAGCATCTTGGTTTTACTTTTGCCTTTTACAGTAGATGCTCTTGGACAAGAGTAGAGGCTCTTGAAAAGTAAGAAATATGGCTGTTGTTATGCTATGCTGTTCTGTGAAATGCATGAAGAAATAAAATGAAAAAAAGTAGGAAAAAAAAAAAGTCTTTCATTCACAGTGACGGCAAATACTTACAAAAGTAATAAATGCAAAGAAATCAAAAGAAAATATATCCATGTACCTCTGGCATCTGGCCTTGTCCCCACGTTAGATAGCTTTCTCCCTCACCAGATTGAAATATGCATCGCTACAATTTTTCATACTTGGGCATGTTCCCATTAAAAATGGTGAGACTTCACTGAGATCTACCCAAAAAATCCTTTATGACAAAATCAGTATACCTACAACATTATGAATTTAAGTTTACTAAGGCATACATGTCTAAAGCACATTTGCATAAGGAGCTGATAAACAACAGATTTTGGACTCATTCTGCTTTAATACTTGAAGATATAAAATTTGAATTACACGGGTTGCCAAATTTCCAAATCCAGGCAACAAGACAAATTGTCAATATCTCTAATAGCAACATGAAGAATAATATTTAAATCAGTGTGCATTCACCACTCTCTAGGCCACCTAGTACCTATAAACCCACATAGCTATTAAAGGCTGACTTCTATTTTTTTTTTTCATTTTCCTGTAGAAAGCAGCAGAGTGAGAAATCTGAGTACCTGTGAGAGTTGCTGGAACATAGTGAAAGGGTCTTACAACCTGTCACATTTTGGGCTCTAAATTACATGCCCAGGCTCCTTATGCTTGAATATGAAATAGAACCACCATGCTAAGCCACCGCTCTTGGCCTTCAAGATGGGATGCAGTAGCTGTGTTAAGTTTGTGTGGCAAAGTTTTGGTAGCAGAAGAGCTAATAAGCTCCAAGGCAGATTTGCCACTGGACATGGCCAAGATGACCAGTGATGAATGCAGCATCTCTGTGATAATATATTTAAGAAGTGGGGGAGAGCTGCTGTGTATGAGCAGTACGAAAATGCGAGAACTCTGCAGGTTGGTGCAGAAGAAGGGGAAGGAGGTGCTTCAGGTGCTGGTTGAGATTCCCACACAGACCGCGATGAAGACCATGGTGAGATGTCTGTGCTTCTGCAGCCCATGAAGGACCACAGGTGAGCAGATATGCTCTGGACTGACAGACTGAGTCCTGGAGGACTCCATGCAAGAGCAAGTGGATTCCCAAAGGAGGCTCTGACCCCATGGGAAACACATGGTGGAGCAGGTTTCTGGCAGAACCTGTGGCCTCATGGGAACAGGAACCCACCCTGGATCAGCTTTGCTGGCAGGATATGTGCAGGTCCCTGCAGGGGACCCACACTGAAGCAGCCTGTTCCAGAGAGATTGTCTCATGGGAGGGTCTCACACTGGAGCAGTTTGTGAAGAGTTGCAGCCTGCGGGAAGGACTAACACTGGAAATTCATGATGGATTGTCTGCTGTGGAAGGGCTCCTGCTCTGGAGTAGGGGAAAGTGTGAGAAGTCCTCCCCATGAGGAGGAAAGGGAAACAAAAACACGTGATGTACTGGCCACAACCCCTATTCCTTGTCCTCCAGTGGCAAGGAGATAGAAGAGATCAGGGGTAAAGTTCAGCCCAAGAAGAAGGGAGAGGTGGGAAAAGATATTTTTAAGATTTGTTTTCATTTCTTATTATTCTACTCTGATTTGATTGGTAATAAATTAAACTAGTTTTTCCAATTCTAATCTATTTTGCCCCTAATAGTAACTGGTGACAGATCTCCCTTGGTTCTTGTTTTGCCCCTTAAGCCTTTCATTACATTTTCTTTCCCCTGCCCAGCTGAGGAGTAGGAGTGATAGAGCAGCTTTGGTGGGCATTTGGTGTCCAGCTATTCCAGAAATAAAGTTTTTTCAGACCAAGTGAAATGTTCTTTTGTGGCTTTCTATTACTGTAGTTACTAAGAGCATCTACAGCCTATTAGGATTTAAGGCAAATCAGCATCTGTCAGAGAAGCAAGTTGTATCTGTTGCATAACATTTAAATAAAGCCAAAAGATGTTTCTAGTTTTTGATAAAATTTATTTTGGATGCAATTTGCTACACACACTTCTTTTTGTGATAAAATTCGGTTTAAAAATGCCAACTTATCCAGATATTGTAAGCTGAGAGTTTTCATTTTCCTAATTTAGTTTATCTGCTGCTTTTGCAACAACCCAGAATGGAAGGGAAAAGTACAATGTAGACAAAGTAAGAGTTATATTCATTAACTTATCACTTGAAGACAGAACTATTATTACAAGACTTGGATCAATTCCTAACTGAGACAGCAACCTAATATCTCCAGTGAGTCATAGAATCATTGAGTCATAAAATACCCTGAGTTGGAAGGGACCCATAGTCCCTTCCACCAAAATCACACCATGTGCCTGAGAATGTTGTCCGAACACTAGAGCTCTGTCAGGCTTGGGGCTGTGACTACTTCCCTGGGGAACCTGTTCCAGAGTCCAACCACCCCCTGGGTGATAATATCCAACCCAACCTCACAGACACAGCTTCAGGCTGTTCCCACTGGTCCTGTCACTGGTCACCACAGAGAAGAGATCAGGATGTGTCTCTCTCCTCTTCATGTCTTGATGCAGCTGTGGTGATGGGGCCTCTCCTCAGCTTCCTCCAGGCTGAACAAGTGACCTCAGCCACTCATCATAAGGCTTCCCCTTCAATTGGGTTAAAAAAGTGTCAGTTGCTCCTCCAAGAACTGCTCACATTTACTGAGGTAGGTTTTTGTCTTAGGTAAGACCTATCAGTTCCCCATACTCCTTCTCTGAGTTTGACTGTGGTGGTCCAGTTTTGAAAGAACTAGACTACTGCAGATGTCCAGGGCTCTGAACTCAAATGCATTTCAGCGAGATTCATGTTAAATTGGGGTGCTTATCTGATACTGCTGGCAGGAAATGCCACTAGTTTGATTGTTTAACCAGTTAAACCAATTTGTTTAACAACCAAGAGGTTCTAAGTTGACTACTTTTGTCAATCATTTTTCTCCTCTGTGCAAATTCAGCCAGGCTACTCAATCCCACAGTTGCTCTGTGGATATTTAAAATAACCTTTGCAGAGTTTCAATTTATTTATGGCATTAACAGTGGAAATTGTTCATGTCATTGAACTCTCTTGTGGTCATACTTGGTTGGAACTATGACAGACAGTGTTAACACCAGGCTAGGACTATGCTGTTTCAAATTTAGAAAGGAAGGAAACACATTGTGGTCACAGGAATAGAAATTCAAACAATTTGCAAGTCAGGAATAACAGAGGGAATGAATACTTGTCTGATATACAAGCATCCAGGTCTCAGAAAGCTTGATACTGGCATTAGGCATACTTAGACTGCTGTGCCTTCTGGTTGCTAGAGACAGTGATTGCACTGAAAAAAATCTTACTTTCCAGTAAAATTTCCTTCAGCCCAAGGAGTGCCAGAAGCCTCACTAAGTCATAGATGGTGCATGTGACAGAGATGGTGATGTGTAAATGACTTAGGTCAATGCAAATAGCTGAGTCACACCAGAGGCTAGCACATCACCAAGAAAAAAACATAGTAAAGCAGCACCTTCAACATATTTGTTTGATGCTTGGTAGTTGTATCTAAAAAAAATAGCTCTTTGAGATAAATACCACAGCAACATCTCTGTTTTCTTTTCAAATAAATAAGAAACATTACTTTTTGGTAAAATTGCTGTTTCTTTTTTGTTACCTTTTTCCATGCTACCTCAAAAATGACCAAAAAACAAAAAAAAACCACAACCAAATCATCCCCACACAAAAAAGAAAATAATGAAAAGCCCACAGAAGTACACAAAACCAAAAACAACACAAAACTGAAACTAACCTTATGATCTAGACTGGAATGTAGACAGATCCACCTATTTTTAAAAAACAAAATGTTTGTGGAATGCAATTCTTGGAGGAGGAGAAGCTCTGTTTATATATAATTTTCCACCTGTGCATGGTCTCCTATTAATTAGTTCTCATGATTTCAATTAATATATGGAACTCAGCAGCTATAGCTCTCAAGATCCAATTTTAATTAAATACATTATATGTAGCCATATTATGAAAGCTGCCATATTGTGGTTAGTTCAAATGCACTAGCTTAAACCAATTAATTTGCTAAATGATTACATAAATTTATTGAAATTTGCCAAAAATATTGAAAGTTGATTACATTGTCCACACTGCAGAATTTGTCATAAGAAAAAAAATATCCAGAGAAAATAAGAATCATAATAGTTTTAAGGTCTAGAAATATGAACAGGTAAGTTGTTTTGATACACAGACTCAAAGAATAGCTTAATTTGAAAACAGCAAGCATGAGCACAGTTCTCTAAATTTCTGATAAATCAGCAGGGTTCTGATACCTCTACAAAAATATATTTGCATGAACTTGACTGTTTTGTCCAAAAATCTTAACTCCACTATGTAATGGCAGAAAACAGTATCTGCTTCAATGGTGATCATATAATAACTACTCAAATACTTGATTTTTAATATTTAACAAGCTTAATTTATGTACCAAAAGGTTCTCTCTAGTTGTAAAATAAAATGTTACTTAAATAGCAATATCTGTGTCTCAAGAGCTAAATAAATGAAGTCATGTCTCTCAGAGCTATTCTGTTAGGCTGTCTGAAAGCTCACAAATATATTTTGCCCATTTATATTTAAACCATGTTTTTTATTACTACAAATACTGTAAAGTTTTTGGTATTTATTTCTTGGTATCCCTTTCCTCCCTATTATTAGTCCATATGAAGTTAATGAATTTTCTACTTCAAAAAGTGCTTCATTTTTGTATACTTTGATGGTCCCAAATGAAAACTTAACCACTGTATATAATCCATCCCTACATTCAGGATAACTCTTGCTATACTAATATATTCACAAGAATCTACCTTACATTTACAGAAATCTACATTAAAGAAACAAAATTATTCTGATTTTACAAACTATTTCCAGGCTTTTTTTCCTTCAGCTATTCAATATGAGACAGAAATCATTTCAAACCCTTTTTTCATTTTTCATGAAGGTTTCTACAGACTTGATAATGTATGGAGAAAGCAGCATACACTTCAGGGTGTTTAATTCTATTACATATTGATAAGAGTGTTTGGATTTTCTCTTCATTTAGCACTCATGCACTTTCATTATACCCATAACTGCTCTGCTCCACCAGCTTCAGACTTCATGGATGATACATAAAATGGCAGAACCCATCCAGGAAGCTGAACAAACTTTTTGAAACAAGATGCTTTTCTGCTCACTCAATGTCTCTCCTGTATTTTTATAACTTGCCTTCTCTAATTCCTCTTCAGTCAATTATACCCAGCAGTCATCAAAATGGAACTTCATCAGGCAACTCAAGAACCAAAACATGCCATTATGTCTTCACCTAAGAGTCTTGAATTTGCTAGCAGAAAAGAGGCAAGATGCAAGACCGTTACATTCCTTAAAACCGTAGCTGGATGTTTCCAGAGCAACAACAGCAATTATTGGCTGAGGCATAGATACAGATGAGTCTCTGTCCTAAGAGAAGCCACAGAAGCATGAAATGAATGGAAAGTAATTGCACCATATCAGGAAAGTAATATCCTCCCTTAGACTGGAAGTACAAATAAGAGGAGCCTTTTCTTTTAATCGTGGTAAGAGTATACCTTAGTGGAAAATAAAAAACCAAACCAACCAAAAACCTGTATTTCCTTAGTAAAAGCTATTTTAGGGAACAAATATACTTTACATTAAAAAAATATTTGTATTGCATAATCTAAATTCCATGTTCTAGTTTGGAAATCTTTTTAAGTTCTCAAAAATACTGAGCAATTCTAGACAGAATTTATTTAAATCTCTCATATACCAATATGTATGTGAGCTATTAAATGTTTATGACACATGATAAAAAGAGAGCAAATCTACATCATCAGGATATGGTTTTGCTCTTAAATGCCTAACTTCAACACAACATAGTTACTTCATGGGTTATTGCACTCTCTGTGCAACTGGCAGCAGGGGAGATATTGTGTGGCTAATTCTGATTGACTCAGCAGGGATGAAGTACCCAAAGAAAGAGGCAGGATTTCAACTCACTGCAAAATTTAACAACCATGTGCCATATAAATCCATATCACTGTTATAACAGCTAAAATCCTGCTGGGGAACTAAGTCCACGAGCTACACACCTACTCCATATGTCAACATAATTAAAAAAAAAAAAATGAAAACTGATACTGTGGTCATGAAGCAGCACACAAAAAATTCTACCTTCAATACCAGCCTGGTGCTGGTTATGACCTGAATCCACTTAAGCAAGAGTATCCTGCCTGCCAGGAAAGGCTGTTCTGATGGTAGGAGGGTTGGTTTTCTTTTTCACTGCCATGGTTTGACAATGGCCCAATGCCAGGCACCCAAGAAAGCTGCTCACTTACACTCTCTTACCAAGAGGAGGGCAGAGGAGAGAAAGAAAGAAAAAAGTCAATGAAGGGCTCTTGAGTTGAGGTAAGGACCAAAAGAAAACACTCCAAAGGCAAAACTTGCTCAACTTAGAAGTACAAAGTGAATTTATTACTAACAGAGGAGGATAATGAGAAGTAAAATGAGCCCTTAAAAACATCTTCCTTTCCCCCATACCTCTCTCTCGTCTCTTTCAATAGTACAGGGAGACCAGGGAGTGGGGGTTTGGTCAGGTTGTCACTTGAGGTTTTCATCTGCTGCTCTGGGAAAGAAGTCCTTCCCCTGTGAGACCACAGGGTTCCTTCCATGGGACAGAGTTTTCCATTAATTTCTCCAGCACGGGTCCACTCTCACGAGCAGTCATCCTGCCAAAACTGCTGCAATGTAAGTCCCTCCCACTGGCACACAGTCCTCCCAAAGCTGCTGCAACACAGGTCTCTATTTCCATGGGGTGCAGTCCTCCAAGGACAGGCTGCTCCAGCCTGGAAGCAGGGCCCCCTCTCCACCAGGTCTCCCATTGGATCACAGCCTCTTCCAGGCATCCACTTGCTCCAGACAACCACAGGCTACAGGTGGATCACTGCATCCCCATGGATCCCCATGAGCTGTGGGTGGATCTCTGCATCCCCGTGGATCCCCATGGGCTCTGGGTGATCTCTGCATCCCCATGGATCCCCATGGGCTCTGGGTGGATCTCTGCATCCCCGTGGATCCCCATGGGCTCTGGGTGCATCTCTGCATCCTCCATGAATCCCCCAGGGCTGCAGGGGCACAGCTGCTTCACCATGGTCTCACCACAGCCTGCAGAGGAATCTCAGCTCTGGCACCTGGAGCACCTCCTGCCCCTCCTTCACTGACCCTGGTGTCTCTGTGTTGTTTTCCTTACTTGTTCTCACCTCCTGCTATTCTCTGACTAGAAGAAAAATCTGTGCACTTTGTTTTGATTTTCTTCTTAAATATGTCATCACAGAGGTGTTACCAACCTCTCCCATTGGTCCTGTTATAGACAGTGATTGAATTAGCCAAATTAATAAATTTGCAAGAGCCAGATTGATAAGAAAATGAACAGGGTTTATTTCACAACTCGAATTACAGTCTTTTTGCCAGCTACAATAGAATCGGGCAATGTTCGAATGTTGGGTGAATTCAGGTCTGTGTCCCTGACGCAGCAGACCGGTGAAATTCACAAAGGTCAGGTTCATGAGTCCATATTTTAGACTATTTTTCTAGCCTGGGGCTAGAGATCCTTCTGTCATTTTCTCTTCTTCCGAATATTCAGGTGGTGTTCATCTCTCTTCAGGATCTGAAGAATGGGCCGATATTGCTGTGTCCTGGGTGTGATTTGAATATCTATACACTCTTTGGTACGGTGTCCAGAGTTCCAAGATTTGTCTCCTCCTGAACTAGCTGCACCTGGACAGATAGAAATCTCCTCTGATGAAAGCCTTTTGTGTGTGAAACCCTTGTTTTTTGAATTTTAAGTCTATACCTGGGAAGTTACAGATCTCAGGGGAAATCCTTACATGTGAATCTCAGTTTCCCAGAATGATACTATTCCCTGTTCACCTGAATAATTACTGGTGTGGCCGCGGTAGTTATCAGGTACTTATGTGAAGTGATTTAATTGTAAATTAAAGCTGGCTTTCGGCTACCTCCCTGTGAAATCTTTTTATGACTTTTATTTTTTTGTTATTTTCACCTAAGTGTAAGCTAAAATATACCAATCTATTTCATAACCCCAATGTGAACGAATTTGATAGACTATACCTATTACAATCCAGCCTTGGCCAGCAGCATGTCCATCTTCAGAGCCATCAGGGATTGGCTCTGCCGGACATTGCAGAAGCTTCCAGCAGCTTCTCACAGCAGCCACCTCGGTGGGCCCACACAATCAGGAAAAACCCAGGCCCTGCCAAACCAAAGGAGTCCCCAAGGCCATGGCTGCCCCGGGCCTGTTCCAGGCCGCCCCGCTGCTGTTGGTGTGCCGGCGTGGCTCGTGGTGACGCAGGCGCTCTGTGTCGGGGCCCATTGTGACACAGGACCTGGTGGTGGCCAGAGACGTTTGTGACATCATGGAATCCCTCCCTGGCTGAGGGTTATAAAAGGCGCCCAAGGGCCTGCGGTGCCCAGTCACGGGAGAGCCACTCCGGCAGGAGAAAGCAACTCCCGCGATCTGTCTGCGCCAGAGGCCCAGAGCAATCGACCAGGACAAAGCCACCAGAGCCAGCCCCGAGTCCCGGTGTCCCAGCCTCGTGCCCAGCTGGCCGCACGGCCACGCCCTCAGCGGGCACTGGGCAGGAGCAGGGGGCAGGTCAGGCCTGCCACTGTCACACACCGAGGAGGATGAGGGGACCTTTGGTGACATGGCCTGCCAGCTTTCCCAGTGGGAAGCTGAGAGGGAGCACGAGGTGTCCCCGCAGGAGGACAGTGTCACCTCCAGCACTGGGGACCAAGCCTTGACCCCTGTGACTGAGGAGGAGCCCCAGCCCTGGTCCCTGCAGGGGCCTGGCTCCCCCTGCCCCGTGGGCACAGATGTGGCAGCAGAGGCAGCTCTTGCCCTGCCCAGCACCTCCCCAGGCCCCAGAAGTTCCCCGGAGGCCGAGCCAAGAGCCGCTGCCCTGGCCACAGCTGCTGGGCAGCAGGAGCTCCCCGAGCTTCTGGTTGGCCAGCAGGAGGAAAAGGCAGCGCAGTCTCCTGTGCCCAGCGAGGAGCTGCCATCAGCACGCACACTGAGCCCGGTCCTTGTTCCACTGAGCTCCCTAGGCTGCCGCCTGGCTCAACTTCAGCGCTTGGCCCGGCGCCTCAGCTCCGAGGTCGAGTGCCCGTCCCCGCTGGAGATCCAGCCATCCGGGGAGCAGCAGGAGGAGCCAGCTGCATGCTCAGGTTGGGCAGGGCAAGGAAGTGACGAGGAGGCCTCCGTCTGGGACATTCCCTGGGACTCCTTCAGTGACTCCGACATGTCCTGGGGGGAATATGACTGGGACTCCGAGCTGTCCCCTGCAGCAGTGTATGGAGCCCAAGAGCTGTACCCCTGGCAGGACGACATCATCTTCAGCACTGGGAAGAAACGCTTGAGCCCAGTGATGGAGGAGGAGGAGGAGCTCCAGCCTTGTTCCTCGCACTGGCGAGAATGTGCTCAGGGGGCAGAGCTGGCCCAGGGAGAAAGGAGTCACTCCCAAGGAGGCTCCCAGGGCAAAGAGTACGTGGAGCTGTCCCAGGAAGCGTCAGTCTGGGAAGAGCGTGTGGACCAAGAGATGTCCCACAGAGAAGTCAACAAGTCCCAGGAATGCTCAGGCTGGGAAGAATACCTGGAGAACGAGCTGCTCCAGCAGCTCTCAGACTGGGACGAAAACGAGCAGGAGCTGTCCCAGGGAGACATCAAGAGCCAGGAAGAAGTTTCCAGCCGGGAAGACGCCAGCGAGCAAGAGCTCGAGCAGGGAGGACCCCGGCAAATGGTGTCCGACTCCGGCACCTGGATGAAGCCCTCGGCCCTGGAAGAGGATGAGTGGGACGAGCTGAGCGTCTTGGAGCTGCCCCCAGAAGAAGACAAGGAGCAGAAATGGAGGGTTCTTGCAGCAGAGGGGCTCCCGCTGCCTGTCCCTCGTGAGGCCTGGGTTGAAGAGCAGGCTCCAGAGTTGCACAGCCCAGGGCCGCTCTGTGCCTTGCCTGCCCCTCTGAAAGGACATGCTCCCATGGGACACGCGGTTTCTCCCATCCAGGCATTCCACGGGCAGCCGTGTGCCCCCAGGAAATGTCCTTCCCGCTTCAGGCGGGTGCTGCGGGCTCTGCGGGGGCTGTTCCGCTTCCCATGCTGGGCACCATCGCCCCAGGACTAGCTGGCACACGGCAGCGAAAACAGCGATTGCTGCAGAGCCGCCCTCCCTGCAGCGCTGCTGCACCCACGGGGCCCTGAACCACGGCATTGGGCAACCAACAGCAACAGCACCAGGAGCACGGAGAAGGCAGAGATGGCTAAGACACCATGGAGGTGGTGACGACAAAGATGAAGATGATGAAGAAGATGACATGAAAATGATGAGGAAGAAGAATATTTTCAAGATACCTAGAAAAATAGGAGTAGGGATAGGAATAAGAATGTAGCACTACCTAGAAGAAGAGGAATAGGAATAAGAAGTTTAGAATCCATAGAAGAAGAGGAATAAGAATTTAGAAAGCTATAGAAGAAGGATACTAATAATAATTTTAGGATCCATAGAAGAAGTGTGTTAAGAATTTTAAAATCCATAGGAGAAGAGGAATAATAG
Source organism: Thryothorus ludovicianus (assembly GCA_013397245.1). Taxonomy (NCBI): domain Eukaryota; kingdom Metazoa; phylum Chordata; class Aves; order Passeriformes; family Certhiidae; genus Thryothorus; species Thryothorus ludovicianus. The sequence goes on from VZTB01012670.1 coordinate 359,421, forward strand.
TAAGTTGAATGTGAAAATACGTAAAAGAAGGATGAATAGAGGGGGAATAGAGAGAATAAGAAGAAGGATTTAGAATTCCACCAAGGAAGAGAAACTGTAGTAAACAAGTAAAATTAGCAAATCTTTTCTCTTTTCCTATCAAATTTGTGAGGCACAAGGTCTCCAGACCTGCTGTCTCCTCTGTCCAAGCCATTGATGCAATTTGCACTTGAGTCTCAGTGAGTGCCCTGGGAGCAGCGACTGCTCAGCCCCAGCGCCTGCAGGTGAGTTGCCAGCTGGAAGCCGCAAAGGTTGCACCTGACTGGGATGGAGCTCTGCTCCTAGGGAACGAGGGAAAGCATGAGAGGGAAGGGCCTCCAGCTGTGCCAGGCGAGGGTCAGGTTGGATATTGGGAGCAGTTTGTGCCTGGAAAGGCTTTTGCAGCCCACAGCAGTGGTGGAGTCCCCCTTCCCGCAGGGATTTCAAATCTACATGGATTTGGGGGGACATGGATCATGAGAGGCCCTGACAGTGCCAGCAATACTTGAGATCCATCTCCAAGGGCTTTTGCAGTCTACGTGATGCCGTGATTCCCTCAGCCCCCACCTACAGAGCTGCTTCCAGAACCGCCACCAACGTCAGCATTTGGAGCTGCCGGAGCAATGCCGCAGGGGGTCATACACATTGTTTTCCTAAGCTGTACTAGTTCTTCCAAAGGTACTCTCTAGGTTACTGATATGGCTAAGAAGTAGCTGCCATTGTTCCAGCTCCTGTAACACATGTTGCCAATAAAAGAATGATCAGTGATACGCCAAGAGATGATAAAACAGAGTTGAGGACAATGCAAGAAGTGGTTTTTATTGGTCTTGTTCTCAGCCCACGTAGGACAGCTCGTTCCCCCCACCCTTGAGCATTAAGATCATAGGAGGATGTGATGCAAAGCTGCAGGGGCCCAGCTGCTTCATCATGGAAATCACCACGGCCTAGTCTAGAGCAATCTCGGCCCTGGCACCTGCAGCACCTCCTGCCCCTTTGTCTCCAGCGACCCTGCTGTCAAGGTTTCCCTCACACGTGGTTTCCCTCGCACCTTCTCACCTGCTGCTCTTCTCTGGCTAGAAAGAAAACTGTGTGTGCCCCGTTGTGTTTGGATTTCCTTCTTAAATACATTAAAATCCTGGCGTTCTCCACCACTCCCATTGGTCTAGCCTTGGCCAGCAGCATGTCCATCTTCAGAGCCATCAGGGATTGGCTCTGCCGGACATTGCAGAAGCTTCCAGCAGCTTCTCACAGCAGCCACCTCCGTGGCCCACCATAATCATCAAAAAAACAGGCTCTGCCAAACCAAGACATACATCCCTGACATGTGCTACTTATTTATGGACTATAGGAGTCTAGAGCTCTAGGGGCAGACAGCCCTGGAATATATGTATGAAGTCAAGGTGTTCTACAAGTGGCTAAGTAAGGAATAAATAACCAAAATGATTAAGAGGGGAAATATTTTATCTAAAAGATGCTTTGTAGGGAAACTTGCATTTTCAGGAACTACTGCAGAAAGTTTTTAGATAAAACTCTTAAAGAATGGCAGAGCATGTAATGAAGGCACACCTCAGTTATCTTTGTAGAAATTGAAATTCTGCAAATCAGAATTTTATGGTCATTCACCAAAGAGACACACACGTTTTCACTTTTCACAATATAATACTAAGGTTGAAATCTCTATCACTGAATTATCCAAATAAGAGAAATTCACATTTTAGGTTATACTCCATTAGAGTAAGGATTTAGGGGTTTTAATTATATGAATTGTGCAGTTTGGAGTCAAGGGAAAGTGTAAAAATATAAAATACTAAGAGAATCACCTTCTTTCTCTGAAAACACTGAATTCACCAAAACAACCATGAGAGAACAGCCATCAGAACAAACACTAAGGAAGAAAAAATTTGAAGCTAACACCAAACAGAGTAAAAAGACTTGGTATCTAAATCAATGGTACATTAAATAAGAAATTTAATCAAATTAATGGAGTCCTACAATTAACATTGTCTATGTCATAGAAAAGTAATTTGAAAAATATACTCCAAAATTTTGCTATCATTTTTTCCATGAATAGAATTAACATTGAAGCTTTTGCTCTTTTGTCTGACTTGAGCACTTTAATCTGATCATGGTATCATGTCTTTGCTGGAGTGTAAGGAAAACTCAAAACGAAAAGTTGTATAGAAAAAAAAGTCAACTATTATTCCACGGAGAACAGAATAACTATATTTAAAACTATAAGAAATAGTTACACAGGGAAAATCTGTAAATATTTATTTTAAACTTTAGAACTTATGCCATCAACAAACACTATTCTCAGTTTAGGATAGCTCACCAGTTACAATAAAACAAAGGTAAGACAGGGTTGATGCTCTAGTTTTGGCTGGGATAGAGATAGTTTTTTGCTAATAGCTGGTACAGTGCTGTGCTTTGGATTCAGTATGAGAATAATATTGAAAACATATTGATATTTTGGTTGTTGCTAAGCTGTGTTTATTCTAAGTCAAGAAGTTTTCCAAGTCTCATATTCTGCTAGTGAGGAGTTTCATAAAAAGTTGAGAGGGAGCATTGCCAGGAAAGGTGACCTGAACTGGCCAAAGAGATGTTCCACACCATAGCATGTTGTGCCCAGTATATAAATTGGAGGAGTTACCCAGAAGGGGTGTAGATTATAGCTGGGACAGGCCTGGTGTCACTTGGACAGTAGTAGCTGTATTGTGCATCACTTTGCAATATTATTTTCATCAGAGAGTTTCTCTTTTTCTCTCTCTCTGTCTCTATTTTTATTATAATTTTCAGCAGCAGCAGCATTACTACTGTATTTTACTTAGTTTCAATTGTTAAATTGTTCTTATGTCGTAAGTTCTACACTTTTTTTTATTCCACTCCCCATTCCTCTGGGGTGAGGGGAAGTGAACGAGTGGCTGTGTGGTACTGGGTTGCTGCAGTTAATCCACAACAGTTGGGTCAGTTATCTTTCCAGTCTGTTCCAACAGTATATTGGATCAGGATAATTTAATTTGCAGACTCTGGTCTATTCTTGGAATTTCAACAAGTGCAGTGAGGGTTATATCTTTTGCAGCTGTGAGATGGAATATTCAGTGTGTCATGGCACTGTGGCCTCATGGCTCTTACCTCACTCTACCAGCCTTGCAGAGCATCACAAAGTAGCGGCATTTGCCTCAGACTTGACTTAAATTAAAGCTGGAAAGAACACTTAACAGTTTTATTGCACACTCACCACAAAACAGAAGTTCTCTAAAGTTCATAAGACCCTAATCATACTGGCATGTGTTTGCTAGGCAACAAACACACCATCTGTAATACGACACCAGGCATTTATGTATGAGATTAAAAAGGTAATTTTCCAGCTGCTCTTCCCTTCCAGGTATTTGCATATAAAATTTACATAGATGATAAAGAAATTAGGTTTCTTGAGAAAGATCAATTTGTTTATTTACTAAGATTGGAGACTCAAATTATAGGAAATTATTATCCTGGAGTTAATGTTCCTTCATAATTGTTCATATTCTGTAATGTGAACAACACAAATTCACTGTAAAATACAGCGTTGCTGATTTCAGCTCAAATAGTTGATTAGGTATTTTGCGTTAAAAAAAGCCAAATCAGTTCTGAAATACTTGGGGGAAGAGAAGGTTGTTTTAGAATGCTTACCATCACAACACTGAATATCCACATGATATTCACCCCTGTGCTATGAGTTGATATTATGTGAGCAGATTAGCTTTTACACTGCTTTGGCCCACTTTTGAACAGTTAGTCTTCAGTATTCTGTACTCTGTGGCACATCAGAGGTATTTTTTACATTTTTATCATTTTTCTATCTTACAACTGTTACTGAAATACTAATTGATTTAACAGGGTCCTATTCTGTGTCTTTCATATAGTTCTAACTAGCCCTGTGTCTCAAAACACAGATTCTGGAGAAAGAATTTAGAATATTAAACTAGCTAATCATGTATCTATCTCTTCATTAAGTGACTTTCCACCATACAATAATACTGTTAACCGTTACTGACTTCAAATAAAGACAAATTCAGTATTTTCCTCAGACTTACCTTGCATATCATAGGACTACATATTTTCTTAAAGTGATGAAAACAAGGAAGGGAATTCAGCAGGAAGTGAATAAAGTAATGGATAGCTACATCTAATTTGGAACTCTTTAGAACAAAGCATGAGAAAAAACATAGTGAAGTTAATAAATTTAACAAGTCTGTCAAAGACCCCTAAGTTGCCTGAGAGAAGAGGGGTGAAGTACTTCTAGAAATTTATAATTTAACACAAAATTTGTGGGATTATGTGTATTTTTAAAAGCTATATGAAAACAAACAAATAAAAGGTTATGAGGCTGTCATAACAATTTAAGAATATAAAATTATATATTTAATTTGTACTGAATTTTGGGGGAGATGGGAGGTGTAAAGAGATATGCCACATTTTAATGACACAACAGGCATTCAGGGAATATATACACCTAAAATTAAAGCATCACCTCAAAATTCATCCATTCAAAACGTATTGATTTTCATAAAATTCTGACTGATAAAAAAAACCCCAAGACATCTCTGTGTAAATAGATTTTTTCTTTTGTTTTTGTGGTAAATTGGAAAAAAAAAAGTTATACTTTGTAGTTTTTTATTTTCCTCATTTTCAGTCCATAGGAAGGCTCCCCAGAACAAAAATAATTCAGGGTAGGCTCACATACATAAACAGAAAACTTCTGATGAAAGGATCACTGGGGAAAGGAAGTTGTTTAGACATATGTGTCAGACCCTTTATTAGAAAATCTAGCTAAAAACATTCACAATATTGCTACCACCTGCTATAGAAATAGCTCTCAGTTCACAAAATGAAACATTTTGGACTTCAAAGAAATCATTATACTACACAACCAAAAGTGTACTTCAAAGAAATCGTTACACTACACAAAATAAGACCAAAGTGAAAAACCCTACTAAATTCAGTGGACCAGACAGATTCTTCTTTCAGCACAGTGAACTTCTCTCACTGTGGAAAAGTAACTTTTAGTCTAGTTATCAGCATATTATCCAAAATCGTAGCTATTAAGACAACACCTTATTTTGAAGTGACTCTTTTAAAGATGAGTCTCCCAGACTGCCCTGGAGACGGCCAGTAAGGTTTTGCTGTCAACAAATAGGTCTCGTTCTTCATAAGGCCTCACTGCCCTTTGCAGACAAACAATACCTCTGCTGTAGTAAAGCATGCTAACTTGGCTTGTCTTCCTCCCAGAGATGTCACTATCAACAATGACCTACAGAGGCCCTTCCAGAAACTCTAGTCAGAGTGGGAAAATTGTTCCAGGCATATGTCTTCATTTTCAAACAATTCTTTTGGAATTGTCATGCTAACACTTAGCTTTGAATTGTAAAGAGATTTTGTAGAAACATGTTAAAAAATATGTTTTCTAATTCAGTGAGGAAAATGAAGTAGGAGATAGACAATATATTCAAATACTGAAGGGGTAGGCATGTACATTCCACATTTCAAATGCATTCACTTGTTTTCAAAACAGCGTCAATTGACATAGAATTTCTAAAATCCCAAAATATTTCAGTAGGTATCTGTGGAAGATTTGTTTTTGAAACATTTCAAGAATTCAGTTGTCTACCCAGACAGACTGTGAAACTGATGAGCAAGAGCCATAATTATTAATCTGTTTAGATGTGTTTAAAGGGAATAACAAGCACATCTAAACATAACATTAAGTATATACACCACATATTGAGGCACATACCTAGCTGTCTATGAAGGAGGGAGGGAAGAGGAGGAAAATTAACATAAGGAACAAAATGGCAAGATGGTTAAATGTTTGTGCTTACAAGCTTATGAAGGTAGTTTCTCAGACAACAGGAGGGAAGTGGGTGGATACAAATGTCAGTCAAGGCCCAGGATAAAGCATAAAATAGCAAAAACAAAAGAGAGCAAGAGTATTAGGAGGCCTTGAATTTTAAGAAGAAAAGGCAGAGAAACAAAACGTGAGTATTGAATAAGGCTTGTTAAAACTGGATAGGGCAACAGATCTGTGGGTGAGCCACAAGTAAGAGTTTTTGGTGAGCTACTTGTATGCCTATCCAACAGCTGAAAAGCCGGAAAGACTGGCAGAATAGGCAGGACCGAGTCAACACGAAGACTGACACAGATAACAGGAAGTAGTAAGGACCAAAGCTTTGGATGTTAATTACTCTGAAAGACTCTTACTACAGGAGCAGCTGCTCGTGCATTGAGGAGAGTGGTAAGAAGAGTTACAGGAATGTAACCTGTAAGAAAAAAACAGTAAAATGAAAATGTGTCCTGAGACAAACAAGATGCTTTTTGGTACAAAACAAACGTAAATTCCTCTGAACTCCATAGATGAAGACCCTCTGTGAAATTTTTCAAGAATTTGGGATAAGCCTTATGTTGCTTTGACTTGTTCTACCGTGGGAGGAAGTGACCAAAACAAAAGTTCACATAGGATGTCCCTCTATACCTTTCTCTTCCTTCTGATTTACTCCACCTTTCCAAAAATATGTAATCTCTTTTGATCACCACAAAGCACCAAAAGCATCTTGAAAGCAAGGATGAAGAAATTACTTGTGGAGACTTCTTGCTAGTAGTAATTGTGACATCAAAAATAAAAGAAATACTTATCCATCTAGCCTTACTGTTTGGGATTTTCCAACATAATTCAGCAGTTCCATGTAACTGCTCTGTTCCTGTACTATGTCCAAGAGGCCTTTATCACAGAAGAATTCATGTCCAGACACAATAGAATAGAAGCTTGATTTTCTGGAGTATATAAAACTGTTTATAAAAGTTTTGGAGGCTTGGTTTTCACTGATTTGCACCACTGAAAGCAATTGAACTTCATCTTCCTATTCTGATCTGAATGAGCTTACATCAACTGGTTTTGGTTTTTACATTATAATTTGTAATGCTGGAGGCTATACAGTGCGCACACAAACACATGTACACATATCCACATATTTACATACATGCTGAACTACGTGTAAATTAGCTGAATTTAAAACAATTCTTCAGTACAGCCTGTTTTTAATTTAATTTAAAGCACCAAAGCTCAATAAATTCTTTGAGTCAAGGAGGTCCTTCCATGGTCTTACTTGAGTAAAGACTGAAACATGGAAAGAAGCAGAATCTAGAAAAGAACTGACAAGAATAGTTTCTATGTGGCTATTCTACACTAAAAGTAGGCATATATTTAACAAATAAACAACTGCACTCACAGGGAAAATATTGTATTTTGTCCAAGAAAATCACTTAATCACAAACCTACAAAATGTTAATAGTCTAGTTCTCATTTAGTCCAAGTAAATTACTTTCTTGAATGTCAAATTCTACTAGAGAGCGCTATCAAAGTATTAATGTGTTCTTATGTAAATAGTGAGTGCTCCATGCCACTTTGACATAGTCAAATAATATCAGGAGGAGTTTCTTCCCACTGGACAACCATAAAATTATATAAGCACAATTAGCATGACACAATATCAATAATTGTCTCTTGTCTTATATAATACAAGAGCATACTGAAAGTAGTCTTAGAAACACAGACAGGCACACACACATACCCTTGCCAGCTTGCTCTGCATAAGAACTTCTCTAGCTGTTTGGCTTTACAAAATTCCATTGCATATTAGACTGGATTTCAATTTATTCTTCTGCTAAATTCAAATACATATTCTAAAGTGCTGTTAAGATCCAAGAACTTGGGTTTTTTTCTGTATACAGGGCACCATTTTAGACAGCTTGATCTTCATCAAAGTACTTAAGATATACAGCTTGTGTATAAGCAGTGCTTTCACTTAAGCAAAGTTTGAAGATACTTGTCTCACAGTAACAGCCTGCTCAAAGCAAGACTAGCAAGGTAGCCTGGAGACTTGCATTGTCAGATTTCTTATACTTAGATATCCACAAAATTAATGAGGGATTATTAAACCACATGTTTTTAAATCCTTACATCAGGTTATGACAATAGATGGGGAAGGTGAGTAAGCATGAGAGGTGCAAAGGAACAACCTGCACCTGTTTAAAATCTTGAGAAGCACTCCTAACAGAAGCAGAGATGTCTTGGGAGAGACTGGAGTGCTACTTGCGAAGCAGTGCTACCCACAGGCAGGGTGAGGCCTTGGCTCCTTTCAGAACTGAGTGATTACCAGAAGACAGCACTGCCATATCTATGACCACATTTTCATGCTTGCTTTTCAGCATGCTACGTTTTCTTTGAGAATCCACTCTTCCCCTTTTTCCTGCACAGGCCTATTATTCGACTGACTTGCCACAAGGGTCTCCTGTTCATGCTGATTCCTCAGAACACATGCCAGGAAACAGGCACGAAGCTCCAGGGCAGGACATCCTGCATGAGCCTTTCCACTGTACCAGCTACACTAACAAAACTGACAAGCAACTCAAGATATCCAGTCACTAAACCTCAAACAATTTCCTTCTAAGAATTTACTTTTAGCATCACTAACCACATACCACTTCACAGGTCTCAATCAAATCTATTTAAAAATAACTAGTCTGGATCAATTTATTTTTTTTTCAGTAAGTTTAACACTTTTAAATCTCTGATAAGAAATGTAATACAGTGATTAAAATATCCCTAACATTCTTTCTGAGCTCTTGTTTTCCTCCAAATTCTTGAGCAGAAAGAACCACTATATAGTAGAACAGTATTTTCAAGGCACAAAATATAAAGCTATACATGCTTTCTTTACAGCCTATGGCAAACGTGCTTGTTGTCCTGACTTGTATCCTGAATTGACTATTTTTGGTCATTTTCCTTTTAATATGCTTTTCTCTTTGAAAATCAATCACCACACCAACTGTGATAAGTACCCAGTTTGTTCTGCATAACATAAAGATGAGTGGACTACTCAATTAAAACATTTTTCACAGATATGAATAATTTTAAGCTTAGTATTTAAAACCTGTTCAAAAATGCCTCGTGGCTGACTTGCAGATGGGTCACAGAATCAGAGAGTCATCTGATATTTCATTTGATAAATCTTTTGAGGGAAAAAAACCCCAGCATCATAGAGCACTATTAATTCTTGGAAAAGGACTATGACATTGAAGCTCAGATTTTATTGAAATGCAGACTGCATTGCACATAAACCTAACATAATTTTATAATTATGGGACTGATAAAGTGAACTGAATTGCTGCCCTACTAGGAGAGACTGAGGAGGATAGTACTGTTCTGTTTATAATGGAGAAAGCTGAGGAGACCACTTCTGGGATTTACAAAATCATAACACCTGTGGATGCAAAAACATACCCTTGATGACAGTGGAGAGTGCACCTATGCCTGTAGTTTGTCTTTGACCAGCCTTTTCTACTGCAAAGGGCAGAAAAGGGCCCTGGTGGAGAGCAGCTCTGCGGAGAAGGACCTGGTGGACAACCTGCTGTCCATGAGCCAGAAGTGAGACCTTGTGGCCGGTGAGGTCACATGAGTGCTGTGTGCATTTCTGGGCTCCTCAGGACAAGGGAGACACAGAGCTCCTGGAGAGGGTCCAGCAGAGAGCAAAAAAGATGATTAAGGGATTGGAGCACCTCACAAGAAAAATCTTACCGGCTGGACTTGATGATCTTAGAGGTTTTTTCCAGCCTAACAGATTCTTCAATTTTATGGAAGGCAAAGAGTTGGATCTGTTTAGCCTGGAGAAGAGATGGCTGAGAGAGGATCTTATGAATGTCCATGAGTGTCTGAGGGGAAGATGTCAGGATGGAGCCAGGCTCTTCTCAGTGGTACCAAGCAACAGGACAAAGGACAGCAGACAGAAATGGATGCACAGAAAGTTGAGGAACAAGAGGAACATGAACAACTTTACTGTGCAAGTGACCATGCACTGGAACAGATTGCCCAGAGAGGTTGTTGAGCCATCCTTTCCAGAGATATTTAAGAACCATCTGGATATAATCCTGTGAAATATTCCTCGATATTTTTTTTCCAGACAGTAACAAGAATTAAATTTTTATTCTTTCATCATCATTATTTAGATTAGCTCATAAAACCTCTTCTCTCAAAAAATCTAACTTCAGACTTGTGTTTCTTAACAGTAGTGTCACCTACTTTAGACAAGTTTTGCAAAATAGAGGGACATTGGCTGTTCACTACCACTAAGTGGAGCTGGATACCAAGACAGATTACGCAGAGAAGCCACAGAGAAGTCTGAAGAAAAGAGGAAGCTCCAGAGTCATCCTGCTCAGGCTAAGCAAGGAGTGATGAATGTGATCCGTGTCACACTCATCTGAAGCAGTAAACAACCAACCAGTTTCAGATGCTGGAAAGTCACTGTTGAGAAGAGCACTGTCTCACAAACTTATGCTCTCCTGCATGCATGTGTCATACAGAAAAGAGTAAAAACATATCCTCTACATGGGTTATTTCAGTCTACAGAGATCAGCATTTTATTTCAGAAAGCTTTCACAACAGTTTTTAGTAAAGCTAATTAAAGGTATGCTAGTCTAATCTGCAGCCTGGACATATCCTTTGTTTACATAAGTCCTCTTTTTTCTTTTTGGGTTTCTGATTGTGATGAATTATTTTAAGAATTCATTAAATCAAATGCACTAGTTCATGAAAGGTAATGTGTTTTAGAAGTAATAAGAGTCAAAAGAATAACTACCTTCAATATTGAAAAATAAGTATTTTATGTTATAAGTGACTGAAATATGGCAAAGATACGTTAGGAAAACAAAGAAGTAGAGATAGTAGATTTTACATAGATGCTTAGAATTGCACTGAAAGCTATGGAATCACCTGAGAAGTAAACAAATAATGAGAGCTGAGATATTACATAGAGATTAATTAAAACTTGGATATGCAAAAGACATAGTATCTGTAAAATAATGACATATACATACAATTGGCCAAAATTCACAATTTCCCCATTTTCATATTCTTAATTAATTTGGACTTTGAATATACTTCTGTAATCCACCACACCTTCACAACACTTCAACCAGAGGACAAGAAGTTCTAAAAACCTATATAAAAGGTTAAGCCTTCCAATTTAGGATATATAAAATAATGTAAAAGGTTAAGCCTTCCTATTTGGGATAATATTCATATATTGTTAAACCAGTTTTGGACTCTCAAAATTGTCCCGACTGACTTCAGCTGTCCAGTGACACCCCCCTCTGCTGCACAAAACGTGCGCCAGAGGGGTGGGAACTGGAAGGGTGATTTTGACAGTAACAAAGGCCTCTCAGAGATAAACAAAATTTTGATAAACTGTGGCCTAAGAGGATATGAATTCTTGCTTTTATCTATTAGAAAGACTAAGTCTGGAAATGCTTAGAGAACAAGCAATTCAAATGGCAGAAAAAGGAAATTTCTCTTTTATTTCTTGCAGCAGAATGTTATGACCCACCAATTAGTGTTGATTATTGCTTCTAAAAAGCTAAGAACATACTCTACTCCCACTTGTAAGGAGAGGAAGCATGAATATCAGCAAGGCAGTGACATTTAAACAATAAGTTAAATACCCATCAATGCCTGAGGGAGCACGTCCTAGCACATTTCTTATGTTAGACCGGACAGAAAAGTGCATCAATATTATCTCTCAATCCAATCTCACAATTAATTTTTATTACAAATAATCACATATCCTGAATATAGTCATTGAAATCACCACTGATTTTAACAATGGTGTTGATAAGCATCACAAGAAGTCAACACATTTCTGGATTGCAATTTATCTATACAAATTTTAGGGGTAAAAGATCAAACTCAAAACTCTTATTCTCACCTTGTTGGAAGGAGCCACTTGTATTTACCTGAACTGCTGAACAGGATTCAATTCCATTCTGGTAATTAGATGGTCTGTTCTCAACTACTTTTGTAAAAGCACCACTGAAAACAGGTGCTTTCCTTTCACTGGCTTAATCACTTGGGCATGCAGAGATGCCTATATAAAAATTCTTTTTTTCCAGTGCATCAGCTTCTTTCTCCCCCATTTCATCTACTGAAGTTTTATATAATTTTTCTAAGCATTATTAGAGTTATTGTGGGCTATTGAAACATAATTGAGTTGTATATAATAAAATGTGGCGAGTTGTGATAATAAGAATGAAAATCACTATCGACCTTCAAGATACTTTATAGGTATTTTAGCTTTCATTGTTTTCCAGTTGTGAATATTTGCTATGTCAGTATTTTCAATTGAAATTACATAATCCACCAATGAATACTTACTAAGAAATTCAACCACATTGTTCTTTTGTTCTTCTAAGAATAAAAGAACATTGAAAGAAAAAGATTAATTTTAATATATATTTTGTATTCTTTGAGAAATAATTAATTTTTGAACAGTCCAGACTGTGGTCTTTGAAATTTGAAATCTCCTTCTCTATAAAAATAGCCCATTCGATCTCAACATTTCTGATCTTTGCCCAACATCTGCAGGAGTCAAAAACACAACTTCATGAATCTCAGCCAACTTAAGGCAGGATCTGAATTTCTTCTTGGTCTTGAATCCTGCCAACTATAACCCAGCCTGTTGATCTGATTGATGCAAGAATGTGAATGGTATCCTCTGACAGAGCAGGGATTTCCTCTCCTGCAAAGGAATTCCTGACTTCTTTTAGTTTCCATGGATGCTGGAAATAAATTCAAAATGCCTTCCTCTCCACTGTCTATTTTTCCCATGCCTAAATACTTTCTCCGAAGTGGGAAATAATCTGGCATTTCATTAAAATACCTATTCCTACATGCCCAAAATTTGAAAGTGAACTCAGGAAAGCTAAAACCAAAATTAATTCAATTCAGCCTTTTTGATTCAAAAGGGATCAGTGTTATATAGAAATAATAAGACGAGACAGATATAATAAGCCCATGGACCACTCCCATGATTTTAATGTATTTATTCAAGATTTTCAACCAGAATTGTATGATGAGAAACTCTCTTAGCCTGTATACATTTAAACATATAACATGTATACTGCAACACTTCTTTGAGGGCAGCATTGCAAACTTAGTGACGTGAGAATTACATCCTGACCATACTGCTTCAATGTTTAAGTGACTCGTGTCCCTGCATACCTTGGAACAAGATAGAAAATGGATTTAGCTAAACTGTAGGTGCTTGGCACCAGCTTCCTCTCGTATGGGCAGGCACTGCCAAGCACATATTTATTTTTGAAACCCCAGAATACCAAATATTGTACAAATACTAGAGGGCTAATTTGTTCTTCCCCACAAAACATATGCTCAGAGGGAAATCCGAGAAGTGGTAGGAAACAAAGAGTTACAGCAGTTAAATAAATAAAAGTAGACATCAATTTGTCTATCTATTTGCAAAGATCCAGATGGAGAGCTGCAGTTAACTACAGTTAAATCTGAATGCTTGAGGACTATTCAGCTAAACTAGGAAGAATGTATAAGATACCATGCTCATAGACACAGGGAAACATTTGAAGGGGAAACTATTTGCCAAATCCTCATTCATGATGTGAAAAGGCAAGAATGATAAAAAGTAAGCCGGTGAAATAGAAAGCTAGAAAAATGTGTGCATGAGCATGAAGGTGGTTCATTTAAGCATAAAGAAGCAGTGAGAAATATTATCCAACATCCACCTCCCCCCCACCCCCACTCAGTTTAAGCAGTTGAACTGCATTTGAACTGAAAGGCAGGAACAATGTGAAATCTGAGTGATTCAGAAGGGGCCAGGATAACAAAATACAGAATAGGAAGCGCTGAAATCAACAAATATGCAAAAACTTTGGCAATATTTAAAATAAGAGTTGGATTAGCTTGTGCAATAATGTAAACCTTTTTTATTACAATCCTGAGAAAGAACATGATGACATCATTCACTTAGGTTGCCCAGTTTGTCAAATTGTCAAAATAAAGAATTAACCTGTTATTTTAACCTAAGCAGACTATAATGGGGCAAATAAATAGAAAGAACTGTTTCCACTGATGAACAGTAGAAATCAAATTCCCAGTTACTTAAATATTTCCAGATATTCTTAAATAAAATACTAAACACTAAAAACTAAACACTAAACATCTACTACATTTGTAATTGAACTGAATATATATTTTCAGAAGAATGTGACATTTTTCCCTGAAAATGCAAATAAGAAAAAACATTGCAAAAGCATTTTAAGTATGGAGGAAAGTGTGTGTTTTTAATAAATATGTAGAGGTATGCATATTTTAATGCATAATTGCTCTGTTTAACAAAAGCAATTTTTACCAGACAAATACTACAATATATTTTAACTATAAAATGAATAATGGGTTTTAATAGAAAATTAGAATAAATTCCTGGTGTGGCTGTACAGAGGTGACACTCCCCTATGCATATATACTTATTAAAGTGAAATAAAGTAATTTCTCTTGTCATCTGACCTGAAAGTACCATTTGCAGCAGCTATCAAAGCAATCATTAAGCAGAGCAATTTTTCATATTTTCCACATACACTGTTTTCAGTAGCTTTTATTTAGACAATATAAATTGAATAATATGTGGTTATACTTCTGATTATACTATTACCTCACACAAATTAATTAACAAAGTCATCACTATATGAACACACATCGACATTTATAGTTGATGAGCACTTTGGAGTTCCATTCCTCCCTCAAAATACAAAGGAAAGAAATTTTATTTTCACCTCTTGCTCAAATTTCCAGAAGGACAAGCTGTTTTCAATCATCTAAGTATTCACTTGTAGCATTAAACATTATGGTGCAATCCAGTTTTAGAAAATTCACCTACAAGAGATATTGAACACACTCAGGGCTTCTCAAGAGACTATTCCTTCCACATTCCTCAGTCTGCCTGTGTTAGTGTCACTTATGGCTTTCCATAAGGGCTTTACACTACCAAAATTACATGTATGTATAAATGTATACATCTACACAGCATCATCTCCTGCTGAAGCTGATGTTAAGCAAACATCAGGAAATATTAGTCCTTGCCTTTACTAGACCAAGTCATTTTTCAGTTCCAATAAGATGTTCCCTCTGCAAAGTGAAAGGATTGTATTTTAAAAGTTATATTCACCATCCTGTTGTTCTCTTCAGGATAATACATTATAATGAAGGTTGGTTGGAATTATTTTACTTACTAGTTTCATTGGCTTTTGCTCAACTATAGATGACATCTGAGCTTTTCTCTTTGTGTTCAACATACAAACAATAATTTTTATTTTCTACTTCTCCATGTTTCAAATTAGAAGAGCAATTCTTTTTCCATGTCTTTAAACTGGAAGTTTTTTTACCCAATGTCTACATCACTGCCTAATATAATTTTCCAATAATAGCAATAACAAGTGAAGGAATAAAAATACCTTTAAAAAAGGTAAAAAAGAACCGGTTTTTAATTAAAGAATATTGTATTTAGCTTTCATTTGATATATTACCACAAAACCAGCCTGCAGGACAAGAGTGTAACTATGAGTGTATGAGCTGTGTTACTGGGACTCTCCTGCTTTTATCAAAAAGGAGTATGGAGGTTTGGAGCTCTATGCAGCCATTAACACATGCAGAGATTAAGGACAGGGTATAAATACAATATTCTAGGTGGAGGGGGAGAATACATCACTGTGCTTAGAAAGGTGATTAGCAACAACTATCTTCTCATTACCAGTCAGATACTTGCATCTTACAAAAACAAAAAAGCAATTGTGGGCTCCCTGCTGTGACTTACATAAGATATTCTTTCCCCTATTTCAGTAGCTTTCCAGTAACCAATGAAGCACAGCAGTATCCTATCAAAGCAACACTGAAGGGAAGACAGCAAGAAGACAACTAATTTTCTTTACTACATACTCATTTGAAACAGTAGTTAAAAAAAAAACAAACCCAAATCTATAGAAGCATCTAGGAAACCGTGTTCTTTAGGGAAAAAAAAATCCAGTATTTTACCTCAGTATTAACTATTGAGTGCACCTTTTGGTAGCATTTGCACATAAACCAAAGCAAATATTTTCTGACAGTTCTGAACTTTAATTGGCTTCAGTCACCCTATACCTCCTAAAAAAAGTCAAACACAACAGCTTCCCTTTCAAAATGCTACTGTCTGTCTCTCAAAAACACAGTAAGAAGATAGAATCAATATATTCTATGAAAGAGGTAACTAAAAAAATGAGGCTCAATTGAAGTGAAGCCTGAAATAAAATTAGAAAATGACTAATCATCCACTCTGATTGTCAAAATACCCAAGAGAACAGAGCCACATCCTTCACAGTCTTCCTCTGGTATTTTGTATTTTTTCTTTTGTTCTATAAGCCCTTTTATATCAAGTAGCAGGCCTGTATTACAGAAGCTGTACAACCCTGTTACAGACGGTTCACAGCTGTGCTATGAAGAAAAGCTCCCCCTCAGCTGTCAATGAAATAAAGAAATGGAAGAAAGAGGAACAAATAAGCATTTAAACACAGACAAGACATGATTTTCTTAAAAGAGAATGTATCACCTAAGTAGAGGTGCATGAGGAGAGACAGAACCTGACACTGATCTTGGAGACCATATCATATTTTGATCCTTCATGGCTTGATATATAGCCATGTGTACAACATCCACAGCTCCAGGCTTAGGCTGCTCCTGGGAAAGCTACCCTAGAACTCTGCTCTGACACCAAAGTTCTGATATTGCAAACCCTCAAAATAAACCTCCCAAAACCAAACACAAAATAAAAGAACAAACAAACAAACGACTAAAAAAAAAATAAATAACCCCAGTCATTTAGTGTTAAATGTTGGATAACTTAAACAAGATCATTTTCTCTGAATGAGAGATGAATACTTTTAGCTATCTCAAAACAGGGCCTACAAAAATTGGAAAATCAGCATTGGAAAAGCACCTTATATGTCCCAGAGAGAGCAAGTACTACCAAGCTGTGCATCTTTTCAACACACTTTGTGGCTAATATATTTTTTATTTGTTTGAAACATCCTGAACTGCATTTAAAAGAAAAAACATATTTTTTCAGCATAGAATCCTAGGCGGTCTGAATCCTCATTGCCACCTCCAGAAGATGGCACCAGTCACCTTTATTATATTTCAAAAGAATATGTTTTCACTTACTACTGTCTTCACTTCATTAATGCACACAAAACCTGGCATCTTCACTGACTCATTTGCTTTTGAAGAAACTAAGTAGGCTACAAATGGCTTTCCCAACTCACATCTGCTTTGTAATTATTTACTTGTTTTGGACTTACATCACTAAAATGTATAGCATCTCAACTGACATTGTGATTTTTCTCTTCCAATAATTTCTTTTAAAAAGCAGAATAAACCAGATATCTCCTAAAAGTATGTGTATTTTGTTAGAGATGATAAAAGATAATTATCTTGAATATCATAATACAACTGTAACACTATTAGAAAAGTATTTGCTTTGCCTTTGTGGAAAATATGCTGTATAAGATATCAATGGGTTAAAAAGATATTGTTTTACCCACAGATTGCAGTAAATTGCTCATACTTCTGAGTATTGCTTCTAAACCAGAGATAGAATGTCATTACTAAAGTAATGACAATAACATGCCTATGTGGGATTATTACTGAAATATCTTAATCTTTTTCCTGGATAGAAAGGACACTGCAATGATTATTTTAGGGTCACATTTGCAATGCAAACTTATCTCAAGTCAGGATCACACATTACCTTTGAGTCCATGTGTATCTTGGAGCATCCCACTGAAATATCTTTGCAAAAGTAACCAGACATATGTAGGAATTATTTTAAAAACTAAAAATGTAATTTTTAAACTCAGGAAACATTCCTTCATTCACTAATTGTTATCTGAATTCAATACAGTCACAATTTTATTTTTCTCTAATTTCTCCTCTCTGCTTAGAGCACAGAGATACAGCAGGGCTACAAGCCTGTTACAGCGTCAAATCTTTACCTTGCTTGCACTGCCTTATTCCACCTTCTCCTTTGTTCCAATACTGACTGCTGGAAGCTTTCAACATTTTTAACCAATATATAAAAGACCTGCCAACATAGTCAAACAACAATATTTAAATACCTCCTGATTGAAGTTGCCAATATCTGCTGATACACAGAAAGCTTCAAGAAATACTTTCAGTTTAGTATATTTTGTTTGGGTTAATCAAGTCATTTTATCCTTTTCATTGTTAACTAGTGTATAGATTAACATGGCACACACTATTTTCTCCCTGTTTTTTTGCATTTCAAACTGATTTTTGGGTGTTTTTTTTCCCATTTCTGCATTAGCTGTCAACATACCACTCTCATCGCCATTAGAAGCCCCTGACTGAACAGGTTTCTTCTTCCCCATGATTCTCCTGCAGATCTGCCAGTCAGCAGGTCCCAGTACTTTGTCTGAATAAAGCCTGTGAAGTTACATTTTTCTGGTTTTGTGCAAGGGCCCTTGAAGAAGCTGAAAGATGTGTTGGTCCCTCACTGTAAATGTCACACCCAGGGCATAGCTCTCAGTCTGTAAATGCAGGTAGGCTCCAGACTGTTCAGGAGTTGCACTAGGTAGCTCCCTACAGAGTCAGGATGTTGCCTCAAAGATGCCCAAAGAGGAGGAGCACAGAGGCAGGGGTGGGGGTTGCAGGGCTCCCCTGTGGGTCGGAGCAGTGGGCCATGGGGTAACCCAGGGGATCTACACGAGCCTTGAGCAGTGCTAGGAGTGGAGCTTCAGTAAAACACTCACTGTAGCCTGGCTGCTGTGGCCAATGGGCATAGGCTGGTCAGCTTGGTTGGAAAGCCAACACCAGTTCTGCAAGACTGGTTATACCTAGGACCTTACTTCATGGTATACTGAATTTGCAATGTCTTCTGAGTAAGAAAAACTCCATGCAGCGCACACAGGAAAACATTGAGTATAAAAGTAGCCAGATGTTTTCAGGCAATTTCATTTAGCTTTGAAATAATCCTGCAATCAAAGATCAATACAAGGAGGTAGTTTAAATGACAGGATTTATTTAAAACTGCCTAGTCTAATTTCACATGCACTTGTGCAAATTAATGCTATTCAACACTGTAAAATATTTTCTTTTCTTTAGCAGGAGTAAGAATCATTGAGTATTAGAATCTCACTTTTATTTTCAAAGAATGATAATTCATAATGCAATATCTCTCATTCTGAAAAGAAAGGAAGGATGTAACATAAAGACTTCCCTGGAGTCTCAAGAATTTCCAATGAATCTTTCACTACAATTTAGTTGAATTGGTTTAGAAGTGCTTATTTGAAATTCAGAGAAGAGGACCTTGACTTCTAAGAAGAAAGAAAAATAAAGGCTGCTAAGAAAATTTTCTATTAAATACCTCTCAAACTGAATTATAGCATATTCTTCAGGATAAATTACTGCTAGATGTTTTCTTCATTTCTTCTTACATGAACAATATAAAAAAACCTGAATATCCCTCATCAAAACACACATATTTGATTATATTTAAGGATATACCACAAAAAAATAGTTGTTCCAGTGTTTACTAAAAAGAAAAATCACATTGACAAAAAATATTTTCATACTGTGCAATTATGAATTATGGCCTTTTTCAAGAAAAATAAAGAAGGAAAAACCTACAGTGTCTGAGAGCTCAGAAACTGGGAAGATCTGAAAACAGGGACATCTGGTCAGATCCTGGAACCTCTGAATACTATTAAGCATTTCAGTGGTTGACCAACTGATTCAATTATGTATTCAAAGACTTCTGACCTGACAACAGATGTAGGATTTGTCCTTCTCAGCATGGAATGTGGTAGTAGCCAACAGAGAGAGCTGAAGATATTGACAAAATTAATTCACAGAATCACATTAGCAACATCATAGAATGAAGCATTTTGAAGCACTTTAAGAAAGGAAATGCAGTCATTTTCATGCAGCAATTTAGATCAAGGCAGCTACTTTTTCTGCACAGACCTATTTGTCATTAGACTTACAGAGGACACAAACGTGGGATGAGGGGCTGACGGGACAAATGGGTATGCTGCAAGCAAGAGGGACCCCAACAAGCTAGAGAAATAGGCTGACAGAAACCTCAGTTAAACATAAAGTACCAAGTCCTGTCCCAGGGGAGGAATAGGCTCCAGCACAGGCTGGCTAATTGGAATGTGTCTTCAGAGAATGCCACGGGAGTTCTGGTGAGCAACAAAGCAAAGACCAGGGTCATCCTAAATGCATTAGGAAGACCACTGCCAGCAGGTGAAGGAACATGGTCCTGCACCTCTACCCAGCACTGGTGAGGCCGTGTCTGGAGTGCCATGTTCAACTCTGGACTCCCACTACAAGAGAGACAGGGAACAAAGGAGATGGACCAGCAATGGGCTGAGAGGATGGTGAAGGGCTTGAAGCAACTGCTGTCATGTGAGGAGGTGCTGAGAGGGCTGGACTGGAAAAGAGAAAGCTCTAAGTGATTTTATCCACATGTATAAATATCTGATCAGGAGAGGAAAGAATATACAAGACCTTTCTCAGTGGTTCACAGTGACAGGACAAGAGGCAATGAGCATACTGAGATACAGCGTGAAAAAGAAGGAGGAGGCTTTTCAGTGGTGATGATGGTTATGGACTGGCACAATTTGTCCAGAGAATTCCTGTGGACACATTTCTAAACAACCTGCTGCAGCTGACCCTGTTCTTACCTGAGGGTTGGACAGAACAGCTTGTCCAAATCCACTGTGGGACCTCTCATGATGAATTTGGTGCCATTTCATGATTATTTATTGATGAATAGGAAAAACAAATTGTTTCTAGATGAATTTTTGAGGGTCCTTTTGAAAACCTTAATTAGGAAACATTGAAAGTTCAGTATCGTGAAAAGTTAAGCCGAGATAAAGTTGACTGGGACCTCAACAACAGCCCTATTTATTCAAGGAATTTATATAGACCCCACAAAAAATCCATCTCAAAAATGCCGTAATTTTTCATACCATGTTTAGGATATGTTTTCAAAATTCAATTTACATTATGTAGAAACTATTAAAAAAAGCCATTAAACAGAGATTATCTTTTTTTTCAGGAAAGGAAACAACTCTAATCTGGTTGTGTTAGCCTAAAACACCTGCCTTTGTTGTGAGTCCTGTGATTTGAGTCATAACACAGCAGAAAAGATTAGGAACAGAATCTCAAAATGGTCTGAGTAGAACAAGTTCATAAAAAAAGCAAAAGGGGTCTGTTATCTCCCTTAATATGGTCCTTCAACCCAGACACCCTAGGGCTGTCAGCAGAGGAAGCCCATGCTTGAGCACAGATCACTGCAGCACAGCTCAGAGTAACCATTCCATGAGTCCTTCATGGGGGAAAACAGCATATAAATTTACAACAGGGAGTTTGGTTTCTGGCATGCCAGCTTGCAGAATGAAATGCAGAAACTTTTTCAGGGGCCCAATCTGTTCAGATAAAGTATAAATGACAGGCAGGACTGTCTAAACACATCTGTGATTGTGAGAGATTCTGCTGAAAATCATGCTCTCACACCCCTCTTGCCATGTGCTGAGTAGAGGTCTAATGATCCCAAGGACTCTGGCAGATCCCATTAGAGATGAGGAAATTTCAAGGAAGAATGCAGAATATGCATATAACTAAGTCTCTTCCCCTTGGTTATGATATGGTTCAGTAATCTATATTATATAAGCAGACTAGAAATTTATTGCTGATTTTTTTTATAGGTAGATGTATGTTTGCATTATTGATATCCATTTATAGATATGAAGATTAAGCCCTGGAAAAGAACAAACCCACAAATTACACAAGGCACTTGCTCCATGTTTAGATTTTAGTATTTTCCTGGAAGAGGGACAGCATTTTAAATATTCTTCTAAATTTTTGCCCTCTCTGTAGCATAAATAACACATTCTCATGTTCCAGGAAGCAAAAATTGATATTTAATAATTTAGGGGGGGCCCAAAAAAAAAAAAAAAACCTAAATCTCAAAGCCCCACCTCATCCCTCATATTCTGGCAAATAAATGCAATATTCCTGTAATACTGTTTTAACTACAGCAATTCTTTGCTTGGTGAAACTGCCCATGCAATCTGACCTAGTCTATCTTCTTGCTATACTATAGCTTTAACTTTCAGTTATTGTTTTTTTCATTGTTTTGGTTTGGTTGGTTGGTTTTTTCCTATAAACACACATGTGCAGGTAATTCAGAATTTATTTTCAAAGGATTGTGTAGTTGGCATAACTTGATCATTTAAAAACAAACCAACTAGAATTGTGTTTGTTTTTTTCCGGTATTGGAACATCAGCTTTATTTAGTGACAGGACTGAAAGGACATTTTCCCAGACTTTGCTCTCCATTCATAGAATCACAGAATGGTTTGGGTTTGTAGGACCTTTTAAATATCATCTCCTTCCAACACCCCTGCCATGGGCAGGGACACCTTACACTAGACCAGGCTGCTCAGAACCCACCCGATCTGGCCTCGAACCTTCCTTATCTAGAGGACTGTTTTGTCTTTTTACTATCTGATTTCTTTAAACTTGCATCTTGGCAGCTGAGCTTCCTTAAGTTAGCTCTAAAATCAGATAGATATTTTTTGTAATACCAAAGTAATTCAGAGAGTTAAGTTAAACTACATAATGCACTGATGAGTTTTTGGCAATTAGTCCTCAACAGGGACCCTCTGCATTAGAGAAGAGTGCTACCAGATTACTATTTGTAAGCAGTTTAGCAACAATGCTTCTAAACACTCTTGCATAAAACACTATGCAATGTATTTACTTTACACCAAAAATATTAAAGCTAAGTATGTAACAACACTTGTTAATGTAGGAATTTTTAATTGTCTACATTTTATGGCTGCAAGTAGACCCAGAGAGGAAAATTAGGAAAATTCGGAATGCCCTAACACTTGAAGTCCTTACTCCAAATTATACGGTAGCTTGATGCATATAATAAACCACAGAACATATGCATCAAAATTAAAACAGTAATATAAATTCTAAAGGCTCCTGTACAGCTTTTGAAACAAAAATCTTAGACTTTTCTCAGCTCAATTAGATTATACTTCCATGCACTAATTTATATTGTATCTGCCCTTTGCCCATTCCATTCATTCAATTAATGCAATTCTGACTTTTTTTTAAAGTTAAAAACTCCCTTCAGAGCACAAGACCAGAAAAAGATTTAAGAAGGAGAAATGTTGCAGGAGAAATAGTTTTGTTTCAATATTTTCAGAGAATGCTCAGTGTTGGAAGAGACTGCTGAGAGACCATGTAGTTCGACCTCCTGGCTCAAGCACAGTCCCCCAGGATTTCTGAGAGGATTCTTCTCACCGGCATTGCACAAATCATACAGTGATACCCATACAGCTATAAAGACACCCAGGGAGTGTCTTTACCCCTGACAACAGTTTTTTCTATTAAAGCCTGCTTAGTTTAAAAATCCCCATGTACAAGTGTTTCTACATAGTGGTCAAAATTATTGCTGCGCCATTGGTAAACCTGAACCCTAATGAGGAACTATATGGTAGCGAGTCGCGTGACAGCAAACATTTGCTAGGAACCAGGGAAATAATGCAATCTTATAAACTGTAGTTTGTATCTAGGAACATTATTGACATGCCTGAGGTGGTCATAGGGAAGCAAAGATATAAATCATATTTCATTTAGAATACAATAGGGAGTAGGATCTGGAACACAGTTTAACTTCATCAAGCTTGGAGGCAAGTTTCTGATATGCTATGTTCTGCCACCAGCCACAAGGGCTACATAGATTACTTTCTTCCCTCTGGCTATACAAATAAGGTAGTTTCTATGAGGGTAAAATAAATAAATTATACTGATTGACATGTGTATTTGGAGTAAAAAAAAATGAGTTTTCTACTTGTCATTTGTACATTCCTTGCCCCTTCTTGGAGACTTTGAAATGCTGTATAAAAAAAAAAAATATAAGACACCTTCCAATGATTATCACTTCTTAATAAGGAGGAGGTATTATGGCTAGGACAGATTATATCTGGCTACACAGTATTGATATGTCCAAGCTTCTTACCAGGACACAGAACTGAAAACAAGCTGCATACCTCTGGTAAGTCTATGGTTCCTGCTTAGGACTAAAACTTCCAAAAAACCATTACTGTTAGGTGTGAGTGACTGGTCTGTGAAAATAGCTTGAGAGACTTGCAGTGACTCCTCCCACCTGCAGCTTCTAAATTACAGCATACAATTCATTTCAAGGTGGATTCATGCTGCCCAAGATGGATGTATCAAGGCTTTGCCCACATAATTATATTTGGTGTTACCATGGGTTATCATAATGCTCTTCTGTTTATCTTGGGCACATAAATCTGCTTTGTCACTTGAACTGTTCACATCTTCCAGTTTCAGCTCTTTCACATGCTCCCTTTAAAAAATTCTTCTCCTGCCTCCGTGGCTAGAATGACTCTGGTCTCTTCCCAGGAAACCTCACATACACAAAGAGGAGAATAGAGGGTAAAGTCTCCTCACAAGAGAGGATGGGAGCCATCTTCTGCTAGCAGAATTTTTGTTAAATGCATTCAGTACTTTAAACCTTTGTTTCAGTAGGAAGATTCAACTAAGTTGTCAAACTTGGATCACAAATGACATTGCCTGCATTTACAAAGTCTAGAAATTTATGTAACAGCAATGTCAAGCCAAATATATGTCAGGTTTCAGGACTATTTTTTAATTATAAGTTATTCCACTGTAAGCAAAAGACAAGAGAAAAGATACACATATGTGGGAGTTTTTAGACATTTTAATGCAAATGACAATCAAAAGGCTGCTTGAGGAACATAAATGCCACACCTCATCCTTGCTGTGGTCCCTCTGTTTCTTTAATAAAATTAAACTTCTTTTAGAGTTAAGTGCAGGACTAAACTTCATCAGTAGTGGTTTAAGCTGGTAGTCCTGGAACTCTCAAATCATCCTCCCCAAAACTAAAAGAAATAAAAAGAAAAAGCCTCCTGACTTTTTCATACAGTTGCCCAGAAAAAAACATCTAGGTGTTTCTGTTACATTTAGGACTAATAATTTGAGGAAATCCAACAAAAATTAAGCTTGTTGGATGGACCAAACAGCCTCCTTGGATAAAAAAGGCCAGAATTTTTTTTTTAATAAAGGGGAAGTGTAACAATATTTTACTCATCTGACTGTAATAAAACATTTGATAGGGCATGTAGCAAGAGAGTAGATAAACTACAGGAGATTAAATTGTTAAAGAAAGTCAAAATTGCATGAAAGGATAGTTATGAATAAAAATGCATTAGACAAGAGGGAGATTGCAATCAGGTTTCCTCATGTATCATTCTGAAGCCCAGTCTTATTTCTGAGCTTCGTAAGCTGCCTTCGTATTAAAAAAACTGTTTCAGTAACACCAGTCACATTTTTCAAAGACAGAATTTTGGAAAGTAGCAGTCACACAGAAGTACCTGGATGATGATCTATGTTAGCTAGCAGAAGAAATAACATTTGATAGTACAAAGGGCAAGATTACATGCTCAACAGCTGTTAAGTGACAGGGGGGAATTAGATGACAAGACAATATGCCACCAAGTCCTAGGATATATCAAGAAATGTATTCAGGGGAGAGAGTAATTTTGAAATTCTATATCAGTAAACTGTATTGTCAAACCATTTATGAAAAGAAAATGGGGTAGGGGATGGAGAGAGGACTTGCTTCTTTTAGAGTAAGTACAAAGAAGGGCTGTTGAGTGAGAAAGATGTCTGAAGAATGGAGAAGTAGAGCAATGCAGAGAAACCTTCCACAATTTCAATGAATTTTAGCCCCTTTTGGTTTCAGAGCAGACAACTGGAAGTAGATGAGTTTTTGTCCACATGGAACAAGCTCTCAGCCCTCTAGCAGGTCTCTAAAGGACATCTCTAATCATAACAGGCATTTCCTTAAGCTGAACCTCCAAAAAGATGAAAACATGCCTGTGAAAATGAGCTCTTGAGCCTAAGATGAATCACAGCATAGATGTTAAAATGACTAACAGCCACAAATTTGCTAAAGCATGATTGTACATTTATCTGTCATCTGGAAACTGATAAGGAATTTTCTAAGTCCTCTCTAGATTGTTACTGAATGAATCTAAGAACAAATGAGAGTTGAGACTGCATTTCTCTCATGCCTCAAGCCTTGTTCTCTTGGGATTACTAGCACAGCTCCATGTATTAAAGGATACACATGCTCAACACAATGCCAGGGTAAGTATTTATTGACAAAGGCAAGTTTTGCACAATGTAGACTGTAGAGTCACATAGTATAACCTTATTAGCACATAAAGTACTCCCAAATCCAGAAATGCCAAATAATTTTTTGATTTCTTTCTTCTGAGTGTTTAGACCCTACTACCATTTGCCTGATCACAACAAACCAGATACAACCTGGCTCAGCAAGAACAGTCCAATGGGCTTGTACTAACGCACTGAGAAAGCAGCTAAAGAGGAATAAAAATTTTCCAGGTATCATGACAGGAGGCATGTGGAGATGGCAGCACACTGACAATAGCCCATGTTACTTAGGGTTAGTCAAGAGTTTCTGTGGTCACACACAGAACTTCATGAAATAGATAATTGCCATCTGAAAAAATAACCTCTATCACAAAAGAAAACACAAAGAAGCACTGTAGGAGTCCAGCAGCTGTAGAGCATTTTTAACAGCAAAAAGTTCAGAAGAAATGATAGTCAAGAGGCTTTGAAATCCCATTCTGCAGGTAGGTCCCTTGAAACCCAGAAGACTAATATTTGTTCTCCCACGCTGCTCAGACAGAATATTTTTGCTCTTTTTCTGAGCACCCTATTCAAGACTTATTTGCAAGTCAGGAGCTGTTTTCCAACAAGGCTGAAGCAAAATATTTATTTTTATTATGGGCTGTAATCTAATCTTGTACATCCATGTGTGTGAATCAGTTCTCATGTGATGCTGTCAAGTGGAATTACATTTCAATGGAAAATTTTATGTGATATACAAAAATCAAGTATACACTTTGCACACATTCAAGATTCATTCCAACAGAAAGAACTCTGATTCAGAATTGAATAGCCTAAACATTGAAACATTGAGCTCTTTTTCCATTACAAAAATTTTAGTTTCTATGTCCACTTGCTGCAATAAGTAGACTGTAGACTGTACTATTTATGCATGTCTTAACTGTGTGTTTTTCTACAACAGTAATCAAAGATCTCAATTTTTTTGCCAATGTTCTCCAGACACATCCCACAATGTCTGGCGAATAGATGACTGTGTTCAACAAAAATTTCAGTTCTCTTTGTGGAGAGAAAAGAAAATAGCCATGAGACATGCCCTTCAAAATTATTTTTTTTTTTATTCCCTCCTCTCTCAAAAGCTTTAGNGCATTTTAAAAAAATAATTTATAAGTTGTAAATACTTCTGTAACATCTATAGACTTTAAATTTACTAACTTTGAAATCCACAAAAATAATCTTGGAATTGTTAGGTTTTACAGTACATTCTAATTATTATTGCCTTTCCTAATTTCATCTTACCTCTGCTGGGATAACAATTGAGCCGTTCAATTGTGATCTCTCTTGCAACTAAATAAGCCAAATGATTAGGCCAGAATTTCTGACCTCTCACATTCCTGATACTATGCTGAAGTAGACAAGGAAAAAACATACTATGATCTGCACAAAAATGTTTCTAAAACCAATTTGAAAATAATGGTGCTTGTTTTGAACTTTAAACTAACTGAAATTAAGATTACGTCCATTATATCTCAGAGCAAGTCCTTAAGAAATGAAAAGAGCAGCTTGCCTACATTACTGCAATTTGGTGTAAAAAAATTTGTAAGAGGCTTTTTAAATGTCCTTTTTCTTCCCTATTACATCAGCCCTCCAGGAGATTTTGAGTAACCAATAGGATGCATTCCTAATATACCAAGTCACTGCTTAAAATTTGGGAATGAACAAAAGATTCTTTCTACAGCAAGAACTATAACTGCCCTGAGCTGTGACTTTTTCAAGGATAAAACAGTTGACATGCTGAGCCACTTGTTTCACATGTGCGAAAGCCCAGAGCAGTCTAAGTGCATCAGATGCCAAACATACCACTCATACACAAGTCAGTTATGAAAACACTTGTTTTCTAGCAGATCTTTCATGTATGAGCTATATTCCTTACCTGCATGTGCACCCCAGATACACTGGACCTCTGAATGGAAAAATAGCAGTGGGATATCTAGAAAATACCATTAAAAAAGAAAAATATTCCACTGAACAAGGACAGAGGGCAGCAAGTAGAGTACTTCCCAGGTAATACCTGTTAGCTATACTTTCATATCACTTCATTAAGCTGTTTGTCTATTACCAGCCATTAACACGAATTTTAAGTGTTGTGTGAAGGAATACACTAACATTATAACTGTTGATTCCAGCAGAACCAACATTTTAACAGCTGATTTACCTCATAAAATTTGAGATTTATCATCTCCTCCCTATCTGTCAGCAGAGCATTGATTTCTATTTAAGAGGAACATCAAGACCCAGAGGCCTGGCAATTACAGCAGCTGAAGTTCAGGCATTAATAAAACAGATTAAGAAAAGACTTAAGGATTTTAACAGAATGATCCTGAGACCATACTCTCTGTTTTAGGTCTTATTATGATGGTATGGGCATCGCACCTACTCAGATTACTGGAAGAATGAAAGATCTACAGTTTTCGCAATTTGACTAAATTATTCCTTCCTTTGACATCCACTCTGTACTGAGATAAGCAAGTGTTAGTAGAACACCCATCCCAATAAACAATCTAGCAATAAACCATGATGCTCCTTTCTGACTGTAGTAACAGGATTACATATAACAGGATCATGAACACTGGAGATACAATCAGCTATAGTGTTCTAATGCTACATTATTAAGTGAAAAAAACACTCTCATAAGATTTAATTTTAAGGATTTAATTTTTTTAGATTTGCTGCCAATAAAAATTTTAACCCTTATGCAAATGAAATACACCCTCTATTTTCAGCACAAAATTAAAGATTACCCTCAAAATCATGGCACTAAATAATAATAGTTCTATCAGAGACTATCTCAGTTTCTGCCCAGAAATGACAATCACTTACTATCCTGTTAACAATGCTAAATGAGAGCTGGAAATGTCCTTATTCAAAGTTGCTATTACATTCTTTTAATCTTTTCCAGAAGTTAAAAAATAAATAAACAAAAGAGGAAAAAGAGAGAACACATATTTGGACAGGCATCTTTTTTAAGCCTTGGCTCTAGTTTCAACATTAAATAGCTTGTTTTTTGTTCTAAGACCCCCAGCTAGGCATAGGAGAACCAGATATTCTCAGTAACCCTTTCAGTTCTGGTAGGTGGAGTCTGAGACAATTCTAAGCTCCAGCCCACGCCTCAACTTTCCTGACTCAGAAGGAGTCGGTACCAGTTTGAGCATCATATTAAATACACTGCTGTTTCTAAGAAAATGAAACAAAGGGAGGAAAGGCTGTGAGAACAAAAAA
>VZTB01012670.1:388901-400315 GCA_013397245.1 Thryothorus ludovicianus
ATTGAGTCACTTGTGGTAAAGATACATTGCTTCAGGCATCCTGTACTTGTCTACGGATAAGAAACCCAATTAAAAAGTGGGATGAGCCCATCATTGCTTTTCAGTTTAATAGCACTTCTTATTCTTCAAATATAGCACAATATAAATACATCCTTATGACTCATCTTTCAAAAATACTTTGTGTAGATATTTATATACACACATTCATACACACACATATATATGAAAATTGTAGTGGGAAGAGAAAAATATGCACAGAGATGGTAGTCTCAGCATTGCAGAAAGTCTGAAGAACAGGACAGCTAACTCATGCAAAAAGAACAGTCCAGGGAAGGCGCACACAGATAAACCACTGATTTCCAAGAAAAATCTGACATTTTTTAAATACAATTAATTCCTTAAAAGGGAACTGTGAGACGTTCCGACAATCCTGCAAGTGATAAAATATGAAATGTGGAAAAAGAGGTGATTATGGTGAGAAAAGAGAAGCACAAGAACATTTTGGTGAGTGCAAAAAGCCATCTATAGAAACTGAATGAGCTGCATTTTTTCTTAAGCCAAATTAAGTTACCACACATAGGAATCTGATTTCTTCTTTGAATTAGAAACCCCTCCAAAAGTATGCAGTAGTGAAGATGTTGGTTTTTATCCTCATACTCTTTCCAAAAAAACAGATTGAACAGCAATGGCAAGCTTCTGCTTTAACAGACATTTTTGTACCAAGTTGTTACTTTGCTAGGGCTTTCTCATTGAGGTACCACAATGAAAAGGCAATGCTGTGCTTAGGAGGTTACAGAGATGTATGTCGTAACTTGTGTCTCATAGTCATTGTTTATTTGGCATGAAGTGATTACCTTGGGTCTGTAGGAAAAGAAAGCAAACCAGCATCTCTGTAGCCTAGAAGCATCTTATTCGTAACAATGAGAAAAATACCTGATAAACCAAATCACACATGTTTCTTTGCTGACTTAAAATTCAACACTTATTTGAGAATCTACTAATGGATGGATATTGATTGGTTAGGTTTCGAATAATACCCTTATGTATTATTTTTTTGCTATTTTGTTAGTTGTAGCCTCTGTAAAGTACCACAGAAAACTTGTGTTATTAACAGCACAGTGTCTCAGCTAATGAAACCCCTTTCTTCTGCACCATTAAGACTGTTGTGCATCGCAACCCACCTCTTGTATTCTGCATTTTCCTAGTTACTCAGATTTTCAGCAATTGTAGGCAGTGTAGCTGTTTGTGGTTCTGAATAATGTCACCCTAGCTGGAACATGAAATGGCTTCTATACTGTCACACTCCAACTCTGACAGAGGAATAAATGATTACTGCTGTATTTGTATCAAGATGTACCTGATGCAACAAAGTGAAACAAGACATCTCAAAAGTCTTATTAGTGTTCCAGAAAAATAACTACCTTAACTTTTAGCAAGATTTTCAAATCTTCTAATGCAGAACAATCATAACTAAGGAGCTTGCCTTCATAATGGCTTATGTGAATAAATTTTATGAATCCATAAAAGCTTTATAGTACCCCTAGACTTTCACATTCTTGTATTTAAAGGTTTAATATGCTCAGCATGGGAGTATATCCCACCAACTCCAAACATATTGCGTCAAAAATGAATTTATGACTTTTTAGCTCTTGTCCACATAGGCTGAAAGCTTGAATTCTGATAGTTTTCATACAACACAACATTTGTGTTCTTCCATTGTCAATGTAAGAGACTGAGAGATGTCTTACGATACTAGCTTTTAAAATAACTTTTACACGAAAACATTAGGGAAATACTTTCTTGAAACCAAAATGTACATCTAAAACCAAAAGGTTACTATCTTCAAAACACTTATATTGAATCAGATGCAGCCCTGTCAAAATTTTGATAACTGAATGGAAGAACAAATAAGCTCATGCTGGGAGGTAAATCTCACTGCAACTATCTTCCCCACTAAGCTCATAAAAGTATTACTTTCCTGCCTTGTTGCTTTAATAACTTACCACTTGTCTCCACGCTTCATTCACCACTTCTGATACTACCACAGCCTTAGTCATTTCATGTGACAACCTTTTAAAGCACAGAGCTTCCTACCAGGCCCTTTGACGGTCTAAGTCACCCAGCCACATGGATTTCCATTTCTTATATCCTATTCTGTTGAGAGACCACTAGTGAAATTACCTAGGAGCACTGTTAAGAACTTTTAGTATCTGGGAAACCTTTAATAGCAAAAGTTGGCTTACACTGTAGAATCAGAGAAATCTGAATAAGTAAAGCTACTACAGATTTGGGCTCTCCATGATAATTACCTTCAAAATAAAAAGAGTCAAGAGTGAAACTTATTCTAACCAATCAGTTTTTCCAACGAGAAAGAAATTTTAGCATTCCAGGTTAGAGTCACCTTAGTTCTACGTTTAAACTACTTAGCTGGATCACTACAAATCTATGCGGCCTGATGAAATTCTTCTGACAATACTCAAAAAGTTGGCTGATGCAATCACAACACCTTCCTCGATGATTGTGGAGTGGTCTTGGAAACCCAGAGAGGTCTCAGCTGACAGGAAGCTGGAAACTTTATTCTGATTTCCAAAAAGATGAAGAAGGAGGCCTCTGGAAACTACAGGCTGTTAGACTCACTTCAGTGAAACCTGGTAAAACTATGGAAAAGATTATTCTGGGAGGTACTGAAAAATCACTGGCAGGACAACACTGTCAACAGTGACAACCAGCACATCTTCATGTGGAAGAACTCCTGCTTATCAAACCTAATTTCCTCTACAACATGGCAACCTAATGAGTTGATCTAGGAAAACCAGCAGAGGTAATTTTTCTGGACTACAGCAAAGTCTTGGAAACTGTCTCTCCCTGTAGGCAAAATGTCTAGATGACAGCTGAACATGACCTGATGAGTGAGCAACTAGTTCATGAGTTGGGCGCAAAGGGTGGTGGCGAATGAGGTGACTCAAGTCTGCTCATTAGTGGAGTTCCACAGGGCTTCATCCTCAGGCCACTTCTCTTCAACATCTTGGACACAGGATTCAAAGGAATACTAAGTTTGCCAATGATACTAAACTGGAAGGAGGTGTTGATTCCATTAAGAGTAGAGAGAGGCCCTGCAGAGAGATCTGAAGAAATTAGTGAGCTGAGCAGTCATCGAGCATGTGAAATTTAACAAGTGCTGGATTCAGCACCTGGGAAGGCCAATCCCGGATGTACACCAGGGAATGAGAGGCTGGAGAGAAGGACTGCAGAAAAGGGACCTGACGGTTCTGGCCCATGTCAAGCTGAACATGAGCCAGCNAAGAGCTCATTGTGGTTTTCATCATCCTCATGAGGGGAAATGGAGAGGCAGGCACTGATCTCTTATCTCTTCACTCTTGCAACAAGTGAGAGGACTCAAGGAAACAGCATGCAGCTATGTCAGAAGAGGTTTAGACTGGATATCAGAAAAAGGTTTTTCACCAAGAAAGCTTCTGAGCCCTGGGACAGATTCCCTAGGGAACTGGTCACAGCACCAAGCCTGAGCTTCAAAAGTTTTTGGACTTCAAAAACTTCATGCTCTCAGCCACATGGTGTGATTCTTGGGATGTCCTACACAGGACCAGGAAGTGCACTCCATGATCCTGACAGGTCCCTTCCAGCTTAGTATATTCTATGAATCATTCAGGAGAAATATTGAGAAATAAAGAGAGAATAAATAGCTGTAATGAATTAATGTATTATCATCAGATGCTTTTTCTTATTACAGTATTTCTAGAGAGCAATCATTTAAAATCCGGCAATAATAAGCAGAAAGTTTTCACTTGCTTTATTTACCCACTATTTTATTTAGACAAAATAGTCTTTTTTTTAGTGCTTTCACCTCTGCAGACATCGTGATTCACAAGGTTGCATAACATGTCAGTTTCTCTGCAATTCACAGCAAACTTAAAAAAATTGCAACAGGAGATTACCTCTTTTGAATACTCTCCACAAAACACTTCCATTATGTCATTAAAGTAATTATGTTATCTGAAAGCAAAAAAAAAAATAATACCAGGAAAAAAATACATGTACCAGAAAATAATAAGACTCTTCTTCTTTCCACATTCATTTTGAAATGTCATAGGATTGTTGAAATGCTGCTTCATCAGAAGAAATAAATTATGTCTGGAAAGAGTCACTTTCAGCTACAAACACAGAAAACAGGTTATAACACATCTATCACTGCCCAGCCAGTGTTAGACTAAGTTGTGCAAGATAAAATGTGTTTCTGCTTTCATAACCAATATTACCATCTCAAATAGATTAAGTACTTCTCTGTATTATGCTGTGATGAATAAAACATCTCACAAGCCTCACATAAATTCCAAAAGCCTACATACATGCCTCACAGTAGTTGCATCCTATGGCAAAAACAAAATCTTTTTTCTTTTTTCCTTGCTCCTGTAGTCTGTAATTTAAAAATATTTCTCTTTTTCATTAATTCCAGTATTTTCAAGTGCCTGAGCCAGTGTACAGGAAGGTAACAGATAAAGCATCCTACAGGAAAGCAAGACTTCAGAGGCCTGTTTTGGCCTGGTCACAGACAACAGCACCTCCACAGCAACTCTCACATTGACAAGTTTATCCACATCCAGCATACAACTGCAAGTGCTCAGGATTTAAAAGATGTCTAATGATTCTGGATATTCTGAAAATGAGGGTCTTCATAAAAGGGGAGGTCAGCTGCCATTTAAAAATCAAACCCCAATGAAGTATATGAGATAAAGCCAGAAGTCCTCACTTATGAATAATTTTTAAATTCTGCTCATGGAGTTTGACTCTATCATTTGAGTTATTAAATCACCACCTTCTTTTGAAATACATGTACTTTCATTTCAGATACAGAATAGGCTATACATTAATAATTAATGATTATTATCTCCATAAGAAAGGAAGAAAAAGAGCAAAATAACTTCAGTCTTTGGTATTTTCTCACATGCTACGCCTTCAATGCAGTATGTCTTTTCAGGGGAGACAAGCAGATGAGAATTGTGGAAATTGAACTACTGTTTTGTTTTATTTTAATGAAAATTCATTTCCCCTCTTCATTTGGTTTTGGATTTTTTTTTCCTGTTTTTCTTATCTTTATTGCTAACAATCATATTATAGCTCTGCAATGACTTGCATTGCATATGACTGCAGTCAGCATTATTACACCCTGCTCTACCAGGTACAGAATACTACTCCTGAAAACTAAAGTAATAAGAATGAATTAGTATGAACGGGATTTCTGAGGCTGTCTTTTATTTTCCAGAATTATTTAAATCCAAAATCTGAAACTTTTCCTTCAGAACAAAATTTAGCCATTTCAAAGTCACTTCATACTAATAATAGAGGTTTATGAATGTTTATCCCACATCACGCAGTATTAGGTCCATGTCTTAGAGAACACCTTCACAAAAATGTTAACAGTAAAGAAAAACATTTTTATTTCTAATAAAAACCTGATCCCTAAAATCATAATGAATTACTAACCTTTAAAAAAAAAAAAAAAAATCACACTACTTAACAGACTAGTCCACACATGCACCAAAGAAATAATGCACAGAATAAAGTTTTTTTTCTACCACCACTAAAGGAACAAACACAAGATCCACTAATCAGAGGTATTTAGGACTGGTCTATTATAGAAAGTTTCTTGACAAGTTTTCTCACTGGAGGCCAGCTGCAGGGAGACACTAGGCAATATATTCAGTAGAGATTCCAAAAAAGTCAACCTCGTATTTAGATTCAGGAAATCTCATTTAAATTAAAGTTTAAATAGTCATAATTTCTTCATTTAATAGTCATTTATTATTAAAGCATTCAAACAACCAGTCTGGAAAAGTGTTGCTCATCTGTGGTACACAGAAACATATGTAAAAAAAAAACATGAAAACACTCTGCTATATACTATGTAAAACTTTTTAAAACTATTTTATAGTTGTAAAAATTAAGAAGGAGCATCTGCCTAAAATAAAAGCTAGACAAAATGTACAATTTGTCATACATGACAAATTGTTCATGCACAGGATTAGTTAGGCTTCCTTCTGCCATCAAGAACTTAAAAAAATTAACAACAAAAATAAATATTTCCGTCAGACTATAAAACTGAATCATTAGTAAACTTCATCACAGCTTATCTGATGATGCAAGTCCTACAGCAGTATATCCAACCTGCAACCTGCACAAGCACCTCTTGTAGGCTTATTTGCCCAAGCCCTCGCCTCACCTCCCACTCATACCACTGACAGATTTCTGGTTTCCAGTGTTATTGAACATTAACACTATTGAACACTTTATTACTAAGCTTTCTGGACAACAAAACCACCAGGAGAGTACTGTGTTCAAATATAATGGACACCTGCTTTTAACCACCTCCTGCAGGCTGAATTCTCTAGCAGGAGGAGGCAGCAAGGAGCTGCAGCTGGACAGGCAGGCTGCAGCAAAGAGGGGTAATCCTCCACCCGTGTAGGAGGAAGATCAGCCAGGCAGTATGTTATTTTCCATCTTGCAGTATTAAGAAATGATTTTACCAGTCCCGGCCTGGAGCTAAAACTACCATTTCTGTTTTTCTTAAGTGTGTTTTCACAGTGATAACCAATGTAGGCACACTTTTAAGATTTTCAAGCAAAGTGTAGGCAACAGTTACTATCTGTGCTAGTGTGCATCTTGTAATTAATTCTCAAAGGACTTTCTGACATGGATTTACACAATCCCAAGGTAGCTCAGGCTGGCAGAGACTTGAGGAGACTTCTAGCCTCAGCAGCTGCTGAGAGGGACAGATCAGGCTGCTCAGGGCTTCACCCAGTTGGGATGTGAAACCCTCAAGTCTGGAAAAAGCCCACTTTGCCCAGGCCCTGGCTCCACCACTGCTCCTCGCCCACCAGCACATCATCCCTCCCAGGCTATAATGTCACAACCCAGCTACAAAAGCCTGGCTAGAGCAAAGGTAGCTGGCATCCTCTGCTCTCCTCTTATCCCAAGTACATCGCAATGGCACGAGGGTTGGATCCAGCATGAATAACTTTTGGTAAATCCTTGCTGACTGTTTCCTGTTGCTGTCAGCTCCTTCATGTGCCTAGATGTGGGTTCCAGGTGGTCTCACTCCTTGGTTTTACCTCAGACCGATGGCCAGCTTCTCTCCTCCTTCAGCAAAGCCACTGAGTGCAGAGGCCTGGCAGCCATGGGCTGTGAAGATCTGCCTTATCCATATCTGCGTTCGCTGCATCACCTTCATCTATAGGCATCCTGATAGAAAGACCATTGCACATCAAGGAGCCAGTGACCCACACACCAGGGAATCTGAGTACACCCTGGTCTGTGCTGTACTGCACATAGGACTTGGCCTTCAAGCTGGACTGTACCACACAAACTCCTTTGTTGCAGGACAAACTCATTTTAGGACACGGGCCTGCAGACAGCTCCCCCACACCACCAGCAGTTACAGCATCTGCACTAACTTGCCTTCATCTAGAACTGCAGCAAGGACATTGTTTCTGCTTGCCAGCAGAAAATACAAATATATTTGAAGTATTGTGTGGAAAAAAATACTAGCTAAAATGAGCAAGTAAGTCGGCCTTGTAGAGACAGGGTCAGAGTGTGCTGCTCAAGCACCATTCAGTAACAAAATGTTTTCCTTAACTCCCAGGAATGTCCTGGATGGCTGGTGCTCTGATGTGTTACATTTCCCAAAGAGGATGGAGGTCTGTGGCTCAGAGACCCACTTAAGTTGTTCAGAGAAAGCTCCATCTGCTTCCTTACCCTGGTCAGTTATCTGTAACACACCCCAGCACACTCAACACACCCTCCACTGACCCACAAGCTCTACACAGACAAAAGCCCTACACGTCTGAGCTGCTCCTTCACATGAAGGGCAGCCCAATTCCTTCTCTTCCCTGCCTGTCTCTCCTGAAGAGCTCTCCATCAGTCACAGCACTATCACAACACAGGTATCCCAGCAATGATGCAGCTCTGGCCACAGGCTGACTTCTTGCCCCTACTGCTCAAATCCCACCCTGCACCTTATTTTAACATGCCCAAGCTCTGCCTTGCTCCTCCACACCCGATACTTTTGCTTTCTGTCCTTGCTCCACCATTTTAGCACACAACTTAGGGCTGTAATGTGCCTCCCATGTCACTGCTGGTTTAACAATCTCCTCACCAGACCGGCTAGCCTCATGACAAAGGTGATGTCACTACAATAAATTTAGAAAGGGAAAATGACATCTGATTTCTTCAATTCACAAATAAAGAAACTCAAAGATAGAACTATTTTTTTTTTATCTACTCCATGACAAATCTGAAATTCAGCTCTTCACTCTGTGGATTACACCTGTACATAAAATGTTCCTCACCCACATACACATAGTTCTGTTCTGCCATAAAGGGAGCTGATTACTTCTCATCAGTCATTTGTACTCATCCCATATGATTTTCAGCATCCAAGACAGGACCAATGACCTGGTTCACAGCTATAATTTCACTGGCTCCACAGCAAAGTAAAGTTTTATTTCATGTGTTCTTACATTTCTCACTTGTCATTTTGTATCTGAGCTACTGTAAATATCCTGGGGGAAATTTCATCTCAAAAGCAATTTAATCTTTGAAGAAAAGAGAAAAAAATTTGCTGTGATCAGAAACTGTACAGCAGAGCAGTCAGTTATCTCAATTTTTGTTGAACTAAACACTCTGAAGCATCCACTTATAATGGGTTGGAAAACTCACATAATTAAAAGGCTGTAAGTACAAATGACTCTCAAGATCTTGGCAGAAAACATCCAAATAATTCCCTTTATGGTGGGCAGAAATTCAGTGTGATCCAAAATGTGATCTGCTGGTTTGAATGGCAAAATTTTTATCCGCTTGAGTTGGGGGGGGGAGGCTGTTTCACACTTTTCTCCCTTTCCAGAGTTACACAAGCAGATGATGGAGAGAGGAAAAAAGCAGAAAAGGCTTATTTTCTAAAGATATAACCATACTTCACTCCTTCAAAATTAAATAAGGGTTATTCTAAACAAAGATCTTAGTTATTCTAAACAAAGATCTAAACAAAGTTAGAGATCATTTGGAGTCAGTCACGTGTGCTCTAGGCAGTGTGCAAACTTGCTCTTGCAAACCTTTTCTAGCTCAAATATCCTTCACTTCTTCAGCTCCTGCCAATGCAGCAATTCCCTCTCTATCACTCAAACAGTATCAAAACAAGGTAAATAAAATTTAATGCCCTTCTACTCCACACACAGACCCTCTTAGCAAAGAAATAAGATTACCAATAATTCTTCAGGAATTTGCAAAGTAATAAAACAGCAGCCAACTCTTAGGATTATTCAGTAAAAATATAACAAGTAACAAATAAGTGTGAAACAGTGTCAGCAATTTCTACAAGTGTATAAACAAAAAGAAAGTCAGAAAATATAGATTGGGGGGGGGAAAGCAATCAAAAAAGTACACATGCTTGGCATCACTTGTACTAAACTCCTGCTTCTGTACTGTACCCCAAAATTCATCCTCAGACAAATGGCAACCTTTAAAAAGTAAACTGTGGCAGACAAACAAAAGTTACCCCAAAAACACAGTCCAGGGGACAAGTCTGGGGGGATGAGGCCAAAATATAGATTTTAAAAGGACAGAAATCTTATACATTTTTTTTTTCTTCCCCAGGGATAGTGTAGGTGCAAGTGGGAAGGGGGGAAAAAGGTGCTGGAGGGAAATGTCTTAAGAATTAGTATGTACTGGCATTATTTTGAAAAATGGTTACAAGTGAATTATTCTTAGTGTAGAAATGTGATTTGAGAAACCCTATTCTCTAATTGAAAACAAAATGCATATATGAAGAAAAACTAATAGCCACCCATTCTCAACAAAAAACCCAATGTTTTCAAAAAACCTGACAAAAACTATAAAAATCCCCAAACAAATTACCAAACTAAAAAATTCAGAATCTGTCATTCCCATCTGTCCTGCACTTTATGAAGTTTAGATGGCTTAATGTAATGCAAATTCAGTAACATAAAAAACACCAATATAGTACTACTTTAGAGAAGAAAATAGGAAAAAGTTGCTCATCCTTTCAGAAAGATTCTTGAAAAGCAAAGATTAAGCAAAGATTAATACAACCTTTCAATTCTGGTGAAACACTTGCAACCTGAATCTCATTCAGAGTTCTGGCTGGAGTAAGAATTCATCTCAGCTGTAAGCCACAAGAACAACTTCGTTTAGAACAACAGAAACTCAACAAGCTCTAAACAAACAAAACAAAACCTCCCACAAATCAACAAACCAACCCCAACCCTCAACTGCACTGAGCATTCTCCTAAGGAGTTCTGGTCATATAATCCTTACCTGGGTTTAAGCCATTTTTTGCAAAGAGAAGTTAGTGTGTTATTAAAAAAACCCACTCCAAAATCCCAACCCTTATTATATAGTATTTTAATCTACAGCATGGTAATGATGAGTGCAATGCTACTCCTGTTCCCACTCTACAATATAATATTGTTACTTTGTGTGATGCTTTCTTGTTGCCATGACATCCTTTCTACCCTACGTCTCTTTACCCTTATGTTATTTTCCCTATTGACATTCAACCCTTGGTCATTTTACCCCAAGGTCAAAAGCTTATAAATATGTGTTTCATTTCAAAATTATAGAGTTGATTTATTGAATAAGGTGTATCACTCTAGACCTCAGGCAATCTGCTTTAGGTAGGAATACACAGTGCTGTTTCTAGGCACAT
This sequence comes from Thryothorus ludovicianus, assembly GCA_013397245.1. NCBI lineage: Eukaryota > Metazoa > Chordata > Aves > Passeriformes > Certhiidae > Thryothorus > Thryothorus ludovicianus. Next base: position 399,637 of record VZTB01012670.1, read on the forward strand.
GAGGACTGATTGTTCTTGGACAGTGAGCAGTTCTTCCAAAATCTGTATTTATTGTGTGTTTGTTCAGCACTTACCTATAGGATTCTGATCCCAAGGAGACAGACTGTCAAGCACTCTAATAAAGGTCACTTCTTCTGTTTGAATGCTGAGTTTGTTCCCTCAATTTTCCTTTATGTCTGGTCAAGATGTTCGTTTTCCTAATTTGTAATCTACGCTGTAGCATGCACCTCCATTAAAATGTTTGTCTACCCACCCCAGAGCTTCCCAGTTCATCTCATCGATCTAGCTGAAGGCAGATACACCAACAAGGGGACACCCACCCAAGAGGAAAACCTGTGATTCCCAAGGAACCGCTTTTTGCCTACATGCCCTCGGGTCTTTCGCTTTGCTACCACAGTTTTTCTCAGCTGCTCAACGCGAGCACGACTCGCAGGCAGCTACTTCCCACCGCTCCAGCTGCGCTCCCGGCCGAGCGCAGAGAGCCGGGCTGCGGGGAGAGCTCCGAGGGGAGCGCCCGGGGAGAGCCCAGCCGGAGACCCGCACCTGTTAACAACTACAAAGTCGGGCTCAGCGCACGGGAAAGGCGATTCCTCTTCCCTCAGCGCAACAGGTTGCTCCTCACCACCCCGCCCCAGCCTCCCCGGAGCGAGCAGGTGCCCGGACGAGCAGCTCGGTCACT
>VZTB01012671.1:0-49501 GCA_013397245.1 Thryothorus ludovicianus
GTTGCGTGGAGAGCATGCTCTGGCTGCTGCTGACCCCTCTCCTCTTTGGCTGCCCCCTCACCCTTCCCTACCTCGGTCTCTGCCGAACTGCGCCCGCCCGCCTCCCGCACAGACACACGCCCGGCGAGGGCTTCCCATTTTGTCTGTTCCGCAGACTCCCCCTCCCCGCTCCTCCACCCAATAATAATAAACCTCCGCGAGAAAGAGCCACATCCCCACCCCTTTCGCACACAAGGCTCTACCCCTTGGGGACAAACTGAGAGACAGCCCACTTGCTAATTTCGCCCTAAAGCCGTCCCCGAGGGAGGGCGGATGGAGTGGGCACAGCCTTTGCGCCCCCCCATCTCTCCATCCGGTTAAGGGACGCCTCGTCACGCTGCGAAGGGCTTCAGGTGGCAAGGCAAGCCTGAGTCAGAGATGATGTAAGTGACAAGTACCCGCGGAGCTCGGCCCTCGCAGCGTTACCCTGGCTCCCCCTGGCCCCCGGGCCGCCCGGACGCGCACTCACGGCTGAAGCCATCCGAACCAGCCCAGCGCACGGAGCTGCGGGCGCTCTCGGCCCACCGAGTCGAGGCGCGGAGTTCAGAGCGGAGGGTGGCAAGCGTGGGTCAGACTGCCGGGTCACTTCACTCATCCGCGATTCTCGGGTGGACTTCCCTGCGCTTTGTTTTACTTTATGGTCAGATAAAGGCTTTCCTTTCAGCCGGGGACGGAGAGTTTCACGCCTGCAGGGACTGCAGCGCTTCCCTCTGTGGCACAGAGGCTGGCCTGTCGCAGCCCAGCCGCTAAGGCTCCAAAGAGAGCTGAAAGAGGCGCCGGCATCGCAGAAGCGGAGGGAAAGGAGCTCCGGCAGGGGGAACCTCCTGGAACAACCGACAGGTTTCTCCAGCTCCTTCCCGCAGGAAGGCTCCGGTCCCAGCCCCCTGGCGACAAGCCGGCCGTGCCCCGTCCCTCCCCTGCGGGACAGCGCTGCGCGGGAGAACAGCGGCGACACGACAACGTTACCCCTTGTCCCCGCGCCGATCCTGGTCCTGACCCAGCGATCTGGAGCCGGAGGGATGTGCTGATTGTTGCATATCTGTTGAAGCAAAATTCTCAGGCCAAGAGACAAGTGCCGCCTGAAGCTGCAAATGACAGAGCAAATGTCCTACCCTCATGAGATACCAGCTTTTAAGACCTGCATTTGAGCTATTTGTCCCCTTGCGCTGTATTTGCATTCAAAGACATCAAGTCTGACTGAAACCCGGGTGCGTGCACGCAACGGAGCTCACCAACACTATCCAAGAATGAGAAAGTCAACAGGACAAAAGGCAAAACAATGAGTACAAAATAGGCAGAAATGTGTGCTACCATTATAGAAACAGTTCAGGACTCTTCCAAGAGTCACAGAAAGATGTCACTGGCACTGCAGCTGGATTCTGAGATGACATCTGTAAACCAGAAAGGCTTCCAGTTTTTACCGTGCATGATTTAGTGCTTCTGAAATGCTATAATTCAAAATGTGAATCACAAAACACCCAAGAAAATGTGAGCCACCTTTCCATGAATATGGCTTCCAGCCCTGTCACCACGCTTGACAATCAGTGAGGTTGATACCCCTCTAACTGTTTATATTTGTAAATATAAACACATAGAATTATATAATAACTAAGATGAACACTTATTAACTTTTTTTTCCAGTTTCTTTTCCATACCTTCAGATTTAGGCACTGTTACTTTGTGTACAAACGTTAGGGTGCAGTGTTCTCTACGCTTTTGGAGTGCCAGGGTACAACGTGTACAATGTGCCAATAAGAGGCTTCTGCTCATGGTAATTCAGTGCTGTACTTTTTACCCAACCAACCAAAAAGCTCCAAATCAAACTCTAGCATCTGGAGGAAAACAGTGGCAGTTTTAAAACAGTTGCACAAAAAATAGGAAAAGCATGGAAAGAGAGAGAAGCAAGTCCATTTATCCAAAATCATCATACTGCTTGATGTAAAACAAATATTTTGTGCTGTAATGCAGTAATCAAATCATATTTTGTGATTCATTACAGAGATTAGGTAGCCCTGTCAGAAATTCTAAAAAGAATAAATGAAAACCTGTATCTAAGAGGTGCAGTACATGACTCAGACTGCAAAGCCAGCTTGGCCTTGGATTCAGCTGGAGAACTGTGAATTCCAAACCCCAAGCCAGTCTTGACTCCTAATCTCACAATCAAGCCACAGTTCCCTTAGTGTATGACATTTCTACAGAGCTGCTCTTTAGCCTGCCTTACAGCTGAGTTTGATGTACCACAGTTCATATTCACATACTATCCATACCACAAACTTGTTTTCTGGTAGCATGGCACATCTTAATGCAGTGTTCAAATAATTCATTAACATCTAACCATCTTTCCATCTTTGTGGAAAGAAGCATATCTCATTGAGTTATAATTAATTTGACTTAATTTGATTTTTTTCCCTAATTTTTACCTTGCATTTCTTTTCCTAGGAAATGCAAAACACTACAGGTTCTTAATTCTATAATTCTCTAGAGCAACTGACTAATTTACTTGAATAAGGGAAGACAAGAATACAAATATATTCATGAAGCAAGAAAAGGGAGCAATTGCAATGCTTATAGATAACAACTGGTAACAGGATGAAACCAAAGCAGAAGAGGGATACCTGAACTAAATGAACATGAGGACAGGGTCACACATGAACTGTCCAAACAAGAAGGCTCCACCCTAAAGCACACCCAGAGAGCAGCTGCCACACACATCAAGCCTCCCTTGCCTGGCACTGGAACACACTTCAGACCAAGCATCTCTGTGCTCTAACCTCACAACATACATGCTCATCACTCAGAGAAAGCTGGCACAGGGCAGATATGTTTTGGAGCCTGAACTACTGCTGAGATGATAAACTCGGAGTTTACTGCTTTAAAGCCACAATCAAACATAGATGCTTCTATGAAAAAAATTTTGTTGCTATCTGCTTAGTAACATTTCCTTCTCTAGTAGTTAAGGTCAGCACTTATGTCTAATAAATCAGCTGGATTTCTCCCTCTGAGGCCAAAGAGATCTACTAAATCCATTCTCATTTGTTTCATCTTAATCAACCTTCCCAGCCCATTCTCATTTCGTGAGAGCAGTAACATGAAGGAGCACAATTACACAATTCCAGCATTAATCTGAGAAGGAAGAACTATCACTGCCAGAGAAGAGGGCAAAAATCTAACCCAAAACTTGGGCTGCAGTATGTCCATCATGACTACCTGGGAAGTTAAGTTTGCTGCTTCACTACAATTGTCCTTGAGAACAAACAATTTTTCAAGTTGTTTTTAATATATTTATTGTCTGGCTTGGTTTTTACATTAAATTAACACACACAATGGATTTGATATTATTACAGGGAAAAAACCTGCCCTAGGAGTTTCCAATCCCAAACATACTGACCAGTTGTAAGAATCTTGGCTCAGTGGAAGGACAAATTTTCACTGCAATGCATCCAGAATCAGGAAAAGCCCCAAGTTTTTTTTCATTTTACACGCAGCTAAACATTCTTCATGTCAATGCATCATCAGGCTTATATTGCTGTAATTTCCCTTCAACAGCAGGTCAGATTATATAATTTGTTTTAATGTATACTGATCAATATGCTTTTTTTTGTAAGCTGTTAACATTCAAAATATTTGCTTATTCCATTATGTAACAGTATATTACATATAAGTTGCTACCAAGCCCTACCTTCAGTTCAAAATTTCTTTTCTAAAATTACCTTTTCTAATATTAATTTCATTAATATTGAATAAAAGGTGATTTTATCTGTACCTTTTCACTTCAAAGGTTGTTGACAACATGCAGCTCTAACCAAAGAAAGGCAAAATATTAACTATAAAAATACCTTGAAGAAACAAACAAAAACCTAGTGATTTATTAAACTACAGATTGCTCGAACCCCCACACTTTTTTTTATGCCAAGAAATAAATATCTGGTTCAGCAGGCAGACCAACAGAGTGCAAATGACTCAGATGGTTGGATAAGATACACAGAACTATTTTGAATAAAATTTCAAAAATAGGTATGCCTTGCATATGCAAGGTTCAGAAGAGATACAAATCCTTTAAGAAAGGGAATATGCCTACTCACACACACCTTTGTACAGACAGAATGAATTTTTATTCTAAAAAAGCATGGCAATCTTTAATGATCTATGAGAAGCCTTTTCCTCTCCAGTATTTCCCACAAATATGCAGAAAAGAATATTAAGAACTTCTTCAAACATATAACAAGTGCAGTTAATTACTATAACTTGTTAGAGAGAGGTTTCTTCTCTTTGCTGTAGAAGCAATGATAAACTTTCCACTGAACTTACTTTAAAGCTAGCAGTAAACAGAAAATTAGTGATAGTCATGCAAGATAGAAGCTGTTTCCACAATGTTCTCATTCATGTTGCTTTCCATATTTCAGCCAGAAAGGTATCTTTTTGTACTTTTGGATAACCCATCACATTTTACTTCATCTGAACAGGAACATCTCTCCTTTTTCCTTAATGACAGAAGAGTTACTGACATATGCAGTCATACAAATGCATCACCTCACTCTGTTAAAGAAAATATATCTGAAATAATCTTCCAGGCATTAATACAACAGAAAAAAAGTTAAAGCAACAATATGAAACATTCTTTACTTTTTATACCAGAAAATAAGAAATTCAATAGAGATGCAACTTTGCATACTGTAATTTCAATTAATTCTACAACTTTAAATACCAATGTCTGACACATAACTAATAAGCATCTCTAAAATGTCAATTTAAAAAAATGAGTACTATAAAATAGCATAAATCCATGCTAAATATTGCTAAGTTTTCCCCACCTTTCTCCTCATTCATCAAACTTCCGTGAAAAATTGAAAAAAAAATTGATTTTATTCCACTTTTTTTAATCCATGTAATCAAAAGTTTCTGCCTTTTTTCAGCTTTTCAATTTATTTTCTTGTTGCTGAATCAGAATTACAATTGGATATCTGTTCAAATTAATACTGGGTCCCTTTACAAGCAAGTCAAAGTAAACCAGAAGAGCTTTCAAGCAAACTGCAATGTTTTCTACTCATACAAATGGTCCCACTGCTTTTGCAGGATTTGTGATGAAATTATATGCCTGAATTACAAGGGAACAATACTAATACCCATTGGCTATGCGCCCCACTTCTTGTAGGAGCTATTTAGCAGTAACTTGCAATGCTCAAGTATCAGCAAAAAGTTTCTAGCAGAGGTTTAAAAATTCCATTTTCCGATTTCCCTATTCCAGAATTTAACTGGCAGTCTCTCAGCTGAGACTACATAGCTTCTCTAATAATCCTGAAGCCAGATAAAACCTTTCCAGTTCTACCAACCAATACTGATAACTTAACAAGGTATTCAGAACTGTCCATAAAAGAAATATTTAAACATTGAGAAGTTTAGTTAGATGGTTTAAATGTAACTACCAAGCACCATCCTGATGGCTTCATAACTAACATATAACTGCATTGTTACACTATCCAATTACATTTTTGCACACCTATGCAAATATCAAACTCTGACATTTATCCAAACAAACAGTCAATTGATACTCTTAAGTTTAATTTCAAATTGTTTTTCTGCTGCTGGCAACTGGAGCAACAGTGAGAATGCACCCCTATATCCTGAAACTTCTTCACATCCTTGTTCAGCATGTCTGTCTGTCCACTAAAGGAACTCTTCAGTAGTTCAGTTTTGAGGAAACAAGAGTGGGAAAGGCTGGGGTGAAACAACATAAGAACATAAGAACACTGACCTTCAATAAATCACTAAGCTGATTTTACAGGAAACATATATTCAATAAAGCATTTTATACTAAGCTATTCTTAATACTATGAAATGGAGACAAGGAAAAATAGTATTAATAATAGAAGAGATGTTAAATTTCAGTAAAACTATCAGCACTTCAATGTAGACTAGAATCTACTATTACTTTCAGTGTCTGAGTTCAGTTTTGTGCTGTGTATGTAATAACACAAAAGGTGACATTTCTTCCCTCCTCTGCATTTTTCTTAGCAAACAGTATACATACATAATCTATAATGTTACACACAGACTAACATTCTAGGAATAATAGCTACCTATAGTCCAACTGAGGTATATTGAATATTGAGTTGTTTTCAGTCATTGTAGACCATGAGCCATGCAACCATCACGACAGCAACTCCAAACACTGGCAGCATGATGAGGTTCTTGTACTTCTGCCATGATGATTGTTCAACTTCTACCTCATCCTTTCTTCTCTTATTCTTTCTTCGCCCTTTTAATCTGTTTTCAAAAGCTTCCAGTTCAGCCTAAAGAGAACAAGTAGTTGACATTTGTGTCAGAATTAAACAGGAAAATGTGAAGGTTTTAAGTAACATCAGCAAGTAACATTTAATAGAAGTAACTGTCAGCCAATGGAAGTTACACATCTCAGAGATGAAATGGTAGCACTCCACCCCACAGGTACAAAGCATGTTGCTTTCAAGTATTAAACCATTGCTTAGCTTCCTATAAAAATGTTGCCAAAAATGCAGCCAACTGAAATTTTTCGTGCTCAGTTCTTTAACTCAGGCTGAATATATTAAGCTAAAATAAGATTGTTGTTATTTCCATGAAATATGTTAAAAACACATTTCTTTTCCTATTAAAAATACATTTGCATTTAAGATATTTTACTAACTCTTATAAGGGCATAGGCTGAAATCTTCCAAGACATTCCCTTGTAATAAAGATGCACTCTGCCAAAAAAATTAGAAAAAATGTAACTAAAAATCTATGCTATTTCACTCAATTTTTTATATTTGCATGCTCACTAAATTTTAGATTAAGTGCTATAATCTTAGATATGCACAAAAATATTCCATTTGTTAGGTGTTATAACTTGAACACTTAATCACTCTATGACTGTAAGAGGTATATAATATCCTCCAAAAGGAAGCACATGCTTACAGGCCCAAAAATGGAGCCAAACAATTGCAAAAGGAAGAATGCCAGGCTTCCAATTAAGAATGGCAGTTTCAGAGTCCTGTCTGGAATAAACAACAGGATCTCTGATTCCTGGTCCTCATCCCCCTCCACATTTTTTTAAGAGAGCGCTAAGAGAATACAGGAAAAAACTCCTTTGAATGTACAAAGCTGAAATAAAACTGGAACTAGGCAGCCTAAAATAAAGAGTGAAGACTAGGATGAGGGTCCAGTGAGAAGGCATCTAATTGCTAGCAAAATTAGAAGAGATGCTCTACAGACCTGACACAGACTAAAATCAGAAAAAGTCTGATGATTACCTGGATTTTTGGCCAAGTTGTTAGTAGCTAAAGAAAACATGGCACTGGGTGTGTGAATTGGTAAAGAAAGCTGTAAAAGCAGGCCTCAGAAACAGAATAGAACAGAAAATTTAGAGCTAAGCTGCAGCTGCAAAGTCTGAAAGTAGAAAAGTTACAATAGTATAGCAAGCAAGGACAGGAAATAATAGCTTGAGTCTTGGGCTTGGCTAAGATAGACCTTAAGACTGCAGAAAAATATGCCTAGCAAGACAGTAGAAGGTTTTAAGCTTAATAATGAAGTGCTGTGTATTGTTATTACAAAGCATACAAGCAAGCACTGTGTGAAGCAGGTGTACGTGTGCTTTTAGTGCCTGGCTAGAACAACTGTCTGTAAGCTTTGGCTTTATACTATTGGCTAATAGTAGTTTTTAAAATGATCTGTAACAAAGAAATCCTCGGCTGCTGCTGGCGAGCCGTGAGCTGCTGCCATCTTCCCACTGTCTCAACCACACAGTGAGACTGATGCTGCAATAAAAGCTCGAGGTGCATCTCCCAGCAGTCCTGTCCCGTTCATGTAAGGGAAAAACAAACTCACACCAACACACTGGGGAGCAGAGAAGCCAGATGGAGTGAAAAGGAAAGGAGATGGGAGTAGCAGAGCGCAGCAAGCCGGGACTGGCTGGGCCAAAGGCGCAGGACTGAGCTGAAGCAGAGGAATCATGGACAGTGAACAGAGACAAAGCCTGGCCATGAGAGGAAACAAATCTATGTGACTGTGACTGCAGTGCTGCCAGGAAGAAAGACTAAGAAAAAACAGTAGGTGCATTAAAAAAACCAAGAAAAATACTGTTTTGGGAAATGGATGGAGTAGTAGTTCAGTAAATAAAATTTCCCTGCAGAACTCAAGGTTGCTTGATGTCTGGTCTTCCTCCACTGACAGCAAATATTTGCAGAGTTTCACAAAGCAGCTCTTCCCTTCCTGTGCCAGATACTACAGTTAGCAGGAGAAAGGGACCTATTTTGATGTCTATTCCTTTGTACCTAATAAAGGCAGAAATTGTTGGCACTTCTCTGATGATATGAGAGAAGAGCTCAGACAAAGTCACAGTCTATTTGAAACAAGATTACTCTCAACTAGCTAATCCCTCCTAAGAAAAGCGAAGTATTTTAATGAAGCAGTTTTCCAAAAACCGAAATCTGGAAGCAAGGGCAGAGTTTTTATGGTTTTATAGACAACATGGAAGTATTTCATTTTAGACAGACAAGTAAAATTTGGGGCTTCTACAGTTACTATACACTTGTGATCAGTACATTTAAAAAGAAGAAAGCTCTATGAATTGCAGTAGTTAAATTAAAATGTAGGGCTCAAACAAAATTATGTAATAGCAATTGAATTGCTTTCCTAGTGAACTCTACAAAAACCTGTCTAAAAATAAATATATAATTAAAAAAACAAAACACAGAATGAAAAAAATATTTGTAGACAGAGAATACTAGAGAGAAGCCATCACTACCTTTGAAAAGCTATCTACAGATTTTGTGTAACTGTCACATTCCTGAAGTGTCACCTTAATGACCTGTGAAGTAATAGTTATGCCCAGTCTTCAAACAAGCTTAACTTTTCAAGCTGAACAAGCCTAGGGTTTTTATTTAGATGAGAACCTAAGTTCTTTGTACATAAATATAATAAAAGTAAAATTAAATGTATTTATTTAAATTGTATACTCAAAACATCAAGTTCAGTGTTGCTCAGGCACTCGATTTTGTGCTTTCATGTTGTATTCACTATATTCTTCCTGCACTGAAAGGAGTACCATTCCCATGGGAAAATGTAGCTAAATGAATGCAAGTAACAGTGACAAAGTATATTTTCTGAAAGTGGGGATATATTTTTATTTATAGGGTGGGGAACACTTGACTTTTTAGCTTCTAAGGATCTATTAAAGATTTTTCTTCATACATAAAAATAGGGAAACGAAATCTTTCACACAACTCAGCAAATTACACTTCAGGTTCAAGACCCTAACTTCCAGTATAAACAGCTTGAAAATTTAAGCAAATCTTTTGCAAGGGAAAGGGACAGAGAGGGCTTGGTCTGAGTTGTTAAATAATCAAAGTGCTGATCTTTTTTCCACCTCTAGCAATTGTGAAAACCCTGGCCTCACAGGGTGCCTCTGAATTAGAAGCAGAGGGAAAGTTTGGCTGCTAGGGCCATGACAAGAAGCCTGGCCAAGCCGTCTCTTCCACTAAGAAACAAGTGATTCCATCTGTAAATGGTATTAGCAGAAGTTGCTACCAAATATAGCAAATACCAAAATATAAATGCACAGACTTACTAGAGCACTAGCTAATTTGTATATAAAACATTTAATGAAGTATTAATCAAAATAGGTTTATGAAACTGTGACTAATAGATGAACAGTCTCTACAAAAATGTGCTAATGACATTGAGGAAGGTGGTACAAGACGCAAACTTTTGTCAGAAGGGAGTACACTCAAAAATACACTTTTAATATGACCCAACAACCTACAATAGTGATCTCCAATTTCCATCAATAGATGGCAGATTATGAGTTCTAACTGGATGAAAACCAATGTTACATAAAAAGGTTGCAGTAGTTGACGTTAGTACTTGTATGCAGTTCAAAAGCCTATTTATGAGCTACAGCTGTCCCTTTTTTTTACATTTTTTTTTACTGGTTTTGTCTTACTGTTTCCTAATGCACTAAATAACTAACAACTCATAATTATTCTTTTAACAGGGTTCATTATGTATAGCTGAAGTTTTCTATTCCTGAAGCTGCATCCATCACAAAACACAGATGCAGAGGCAGTTGCCATATATTGTATAAAGTTACTACTGTTGGGCTGGAACTGTGAGACTTCAGAGAAATGTACAAGTAGAAAGCAATGGTGGTGTGACTGCAGAGAGAAACAATCATTGCTGAAGAACTCAGCCAAAATCCAGCACACTATCTTGGTAGAGTGAATCTGCTACTGTTTGAGAGGAGCCTTCTTACTGAGACTTTACTAGAGAGACTGTAAGTTAAGTGTTTTTAAGCAGAAATAATTAGTATTTGGGTGGGATACCTTCTGAAATGCATGAAAATACTCAGTGCAAGACAAACATAAGCAACTTTGACTTTCTAGCTCTAGGACTGTGAGCGTGTTCTTTACATGTTTAAATGTCCAGTAGCACATTTCAGTACTCAGCTTGCAGAACCAACACCTACAGATTTCCTCTGCCCAACTTGTTTCAGACATCTGTATGTAACCTACACTTCCTGACCTATATGGCAGAAGTAACATTTCCAGGGTCAGTTTAGAGAACAAGAAGAATTAGATGAACTGTCTAGGAGTTATATGAGGGAATATGAGCTCAATACTGTAGACAGCTAAGAATGTTGCAAAAAACATTGCAGGATGATCATAAGAAAATGCCTGGTGCTCTGGACAATAGATGCATAACCATACTTTTCTTGCAGAATAAGCAGACAAGGTTCCCCTCTGACAAACAAAACCAGGCCTTTCCAGAGCATTTTAGATGTAACATTTTCATTAATTGGTTAGAGAACTTACAAAGTATGTATAACAGAAGTCGTGACCCACAGAGAAACTGTCTGTCCTAATGAGATTGGGGAAATGGCAAAAGTGGATTGGCTCTGTAAGCCTCCCTTGCCCCCTTTCAAAAAGGGAGCAAGCCACTGATCCCTGATAAAAACAGAGTGTGACATTCAGGTGAAAAGACAAGTGTAAGCTAAATACATAGATGCTGTGATAATTGAGTAAAAGGAGTCAGAAAGCACACACTGGACATGGAATACGATTTGGTGTCAAATGCTCACTCAGGCACACATGCACGAACTGGCTGGAAGATGTGCAGACTCCAGCTGACCTAGCCATGACCACCAACTGAGCTTACAGTATTTGAATATCATCAGCACCTCCAGGCAGCTGGCACAGCAGCTTTGTGGATTACACTGCCAAGCACATACCCTCACCACCAACAGCAATTACAGTAAAGACATGTTTCCTCCCCACCCCAGAGACCTTGAAGGACAAAGACTCATCTAGACACTCTTGTTCTTTCATGACAGGAGGGAGAAGGACATTTAAATCTTGCAGAGGCTATTCAGTATTCTGTGGTGCTTATGCTGTATAAAGTGCTTGATTAAAATAAAGGCTACATAGTATTTTAAAAATAAATTACCTTAAACAAAGTTATAGTAATACAAAGTTATCATTTTGTACAAAAATACGAAAGTATTTTGGGAAAATGTGGCCTCAACCATTGTAAATAATTTACAGCATACAGAGTATGGTAACAGCTGACAGGCATGACTGTGCATATCACATTAAAAACTATACATCTTTAATTGCATGTAAGTTACATTATTTACTAACAAGAACAAGGTGAGGATCATGTGGATGAGGAAGAAGAAAGGCTAATACCTGTTGTCTTCGCTTCTCCTCTTCCAGAGCAGCTTTGGCTTCTGCTTCTTTTATCTGTCCAGACACACAAAGTTATAATAAACTGTTGTAAACAGCAGCTAAACCTATTTTCTTAAGGAGTCATTATTACTCCTATAGAATGGTTCTCAGCAAAAGCCTGCAAACTTTCCACATGTAAGCTCCACCATCTGAAAGTCATGTGAAAAGGAGTTATGGGAGTTACAACCGATAATTCTATAGAAATATTTTGTAGCATTCAAGATAGCAAATTAAGTGCTAGAAAGTATTAAGAAGAAAATGGTGCAGAAAAAATTGTCAAGATGTAAAGCGGCCACATACTTGAATCTTAGCACCTGCATTCCATTTTGGTTCTACAATAAAAATAAATATTAAACCTGAACATATACAAAAGACAACAGGATGCAGTGGCTTCCATCTGAAGAGATGCATCACTAGGATTCATCAGGTTACTAACAAATCCTGTAGAGTATAAGGATGCCAAACAGGGATAAAACATCAATAATTATTTTTCATAATGCAAAGGCATAAAATGAATTTACCAGGAGGTTGGCTCACAACAGAGGAAAATATTCTACTCCCACAGAGTATTTGGCTAAATCTAGAATTTCAGTGCTACAGGATATTTCTAGATGCCAAAAGTTTATGTCAACTGAAAAACAACCAGTCATGCTAAAAGGAGATAAATCCAACAAAGGCCATTAGACAAAAAGACACCATCTCACCCTCTTAAGTTCCCACAGAAAGTATATATGGGAGGAGTTTATATATCTCCCTTTTTTTTATACCTTTTTTAGGCTTTTAGCATTGTAGTCACTGAATCACTACCTTAGAAAAGTTAGATGTAAAAAACCTGTTAATAACTTGAAATTAAAAAAATTGCAATTCTAGTAGCTGGATGATTTGCATACTAATAATGAAAATAGTTTACTGAATACTGTCTGCACTGCTAGGATTGGTTACAAATAATTTCCAATTCTATAGCTTTTGATGATTAAGGAGAAAGCAAACTAGCTCATGCTTTAGCACATTGTAGCTCAAACAGCAGGCACTGGGGGCAGGGTCAAAAGCACAGTCTCATTTGCAGGTCTTCAGACAAATTTTTAAATTACTAAACCTTATATCAAATAAAAGCACTATTGAGAATTTAATTAATCTAGATACAATGGCAGAGTCTCTTTAGAAAAGTGTGTAGAGGACCTTTTCAGCCATGCACATATGAAATCTGAAAGTCTGGTGTGCAAAAAACCACACAACGAGGCTGTTCATTTTTGATGGCCATCTAATGGCAAAATGTCAACTATAAAAGAAAAAGTGACCTTCAAATGTGGAAAAGAGCAACAAAGAAGGTTCCTTTTACACTAATATGGTCATATTTGTATAAGATACATAGGTATAATATAGACAGATAAAGGGAACATTAACTATTATAATCACAGCATGGAAAAACTTTTCTAGGACTATCTCTTTAATAAAATGTACAGTAAAAGACACATTAAATTCCTAAGAACCTAGTGAGTAAGAAGTGCTTACCCACTAGGTGCCAGACAGGAAGAGTTTCATTAAGAATTAATGCACTTCGGTTTTAGAAATTAATGGGTGTTTTACAAATGTGCAAACTAATTTATCGTTGTAAATGTCTGCTGTTTTCAACAATTTTTTTCCCAGTCCGGACACATTAAACAATAATAGAAATAAATAAACCATTTTCATCAAGTGCCTATAATAGGAGACAATGTTAATATGTCATTTGCTTAGTAAGTCAACACAGGCTACAAAATGTGGCTAGAAAGAATTTAAATAAAACTTTATCACTTTATATAAAAACCCCAAAACAAGTAAATACAAATTCTTCTAAGGTACATACAGCTAGGTTGTGCCATACAGCATGTCTGTGGCATTGCTTACAGCAGTAACTTGTAGCCATTTGCTCACAGCATTAGACCATTTCTCTAGAAATTGGTATTGGTATGGGCTGCAGTCAAACAGCACTGACACTGCACCATGCTGCTGGGTCTCAGCTCAGGTAGTCTTACTGTGACTTCACCTTGCTTTAGGGAGGGACTCTGTATACTGTGAACTTATCTTCACATTCTCACTGGAACTTTGTTATCGTTGGGATTCCCTAAAGGCATATCCCAAAAGTTTTAAACTTTTTTTCAACCTGCTTGCAAAGTTTCAGGATTTGGTCAGTGTGGTACTTATTAGAACTTGCCAATCAGTCCTGAATATCTGAGCAGAAGTTGACTAGTTGACTTGTCAGCTTTACTCATTGAGTGCTTGAGTTTTACATGTATCACATCAATTCTTTTTGTGTATGTTTTTATTAAAGGTTTGTAACAGCAAGGATCTCTATGTGACAGCGCACAGGAAATTCTTTACTTCATAAAACAGCTGAGCTCGGGAGAAGTCAGGTTAACAGCAGTCAAAGTAGTATTCTGCAGCTGCAAATCTCAATTCTTCTAGCATAGGATAACTAATTCTATGTGGCAGAATTATATTCCACACTGGACAAGCTGATAGCTTTAAAACCTTCATTGGAAAGACAGATCTTACAATGCCCTGCGAAGCAGTCTGACTCTAGTCCTACAGCACTGATGACTGATATCATCACTGATCATCACTTGTTCTCAGTGAAAGAGAAAAGAATCAGTTCCAATCAATTTAAAGGGAAAAAAAAAACATAGTACTGTTTTAAAACAGTATTTGAGTCAATTAGCACCATTCATAAATTCAAGTCTGAAAAAATAGCTACTATTCAACAGCACATCCACTTACGTTGCATTTCTGCAGGTACTGCCTTGAAAAATGTGGTTTTTTGTACTTCTCCTGAAGCTCTGAGAAGAAATTATAGCCACAATGGATACATTACCTCATATGCCTTCTGCTTCATTTCCTTGCATAATGCATCACATTCCAGTGAAACTTGGCCTTCTTGTATCTTGCTGCACTGTACTTCCTGTTAAATATAATTTGTCTTTTATAATCATTTCCCTATATGATTTTAGTTGTCAACTTCTTTATGAAAATAATAAAACTCATATTTAGTAAAACATCGGCTATATATAAAATAAAAGCTAATGACTGAATGTTATTTCAATATGTAATTATGTATTAAATTGTCCTTTTTTTTCCTTCTTTCTAATAAGTTAAGCTGAAAAGAAGCATAAATTAGTTTAATTTTTCTCCTCTTACTCATTTGTTTGCCTTAGACAAGTAAGATAACCTTCTGAACCTCTAGCACAAAGAGTTTGCATCCAGAGTCTCAGTAACTTCATATGCATTATCCTAACTGACTTAGATTACAGGATGAAGTCGGGTCATGGGGAGGAGAAATTAAGTAATTCTCAATCATACTTTCTCCTCTTTTTCTAGTACTGAAAAAATTATTAAAAAAAAAAACAATCAATCAAGTGGTTATCCATAAGCAGAGGCTGATCAATTTTAAGCACTTGTTCTACATGTGTCATCTTTCCTCCTGCTGAGCATCCCACCTGCAAGACTTCTTAGATGCACAAGACATACTCTGGAGAAGCTGAGGACTCTGAGGAACTGCTGGAAGGTTCAGAAGTCAAGTGGATCCAGAAAAGTAATTTAAACACCTTTTTATTATGACAGATCACAGCTGGTTTTTTCATTAAGACATTATTATTTGTCAAGACTTCATATCAATTTCTGTTGTTCCCTTCATGATAATGTATAGCTATAGTAAACTTGTTATATTACTTTGTCCTTAACTGTGTTAGAAACTAAGGATGCTGATGCCTGTACTTATTTTTAGGTTTGCAGGGAACCTTAATTAATTACATTAGTTCAGGTTTCACAACATCTGTGCTAATTCCAACTACTGTAAATTTTCCCAGTATCATCATAAAAATGTAATTTTTATTCTCAAATCACTCCGGGCCATCTGAGCATCTTTCTCACAGAACTACAAAAATTTAAGTGTGTATGAAGATAAAGCTGTTGTAAGTCAGGCAGCTAAGATACTTCAGCATTACCAGATTTTATATTCTCCAGTGAATCCTCTGATATAGCAGCCCAGATCTTCAGTTGATGTGAATTGTTACAGCTCTACTATAGTAACTGGCCTTATTCCGATCTGCAGCATCCACATCATCCATCCATACGAGCTCAGCAACATGCAAAGAATATACATCCTTCAAAAACTGCAACTTGTAAATTTACCTTTTTGAGCCTCTTACAGAGACATCGGAGTTTAACCTTCTGGCTGCAGTTAAGAGGACAGCTGCCTGAATGGCAAATCTCTTTACACCGGTGACCACAGGGCAACTGTAAGGAACAAAACACAAACAAAACTCCCACATCAATAAAACATGGTAAAATTACCAAGAACCTATGAATTGGTTTTATCTCCGACATAACACTTTAACAGAAAATTCATTCAGTTAATCTGTCTTTTAACTTGTGAAATAAATTTTTCTTTTCTTTTTTTGTGGGGTGAAATGTTTGCTTCTTATTTACTCATTTTCAGTTCCTGTAGGATGATTTCTCTTTTACTGGCACAGCTTGATTAGAAGATAATTTCTCCTTTCACATGTTTCAATAACAGTCATTTCCACAGTAATGTATACAATAATCACCCTAGCTATTTCTATGCTGGAGGAATACAACTGGATAAGGTAAAAAAAACCTGAAAACTGAAATTATGTGTACTGTAGCTACTCATAGATTAGACAGAGTAATAAAGGAAGAGGAAAGAAAGCAAAAAAATAGCAGAAGAAGTCTTGTATTCAAGCATTATCTGAAGTATACATAAGTCAAATAAAGGTCATTCTTATCATGTCCAAAATAATTTCACAAAATCCTTAATTTCTGCATTTGGCAGATTATCCCATTTCTGCCATCTGAAAGAAAAAGACGTTTTTTTACTGCCAATGAAATTTTTTACTTACAAAGAAAATATTATCATTCATTTATTGTGTAAGAATTGAGTTACTAATTTAAGTATGCTGACTGATAAGAACGTAGCAGTGCTCCCAGCATTATATTAGATAAAATATGTCAGGGAAAGTAAACAGATTTTCTCCATTGTTAAGAACTTGAGTAACAATATCCCTTGTTTATATGCTCATAAGATGTCTTCACAGTAACAATTTTTCATTTTCAATTACATAATGCAATACTATTAATAACTGAAGGTGGAATCTCACAGAAGACATCTAAGCAATTTACTTACAGAGGTTTTAAAGCCCCCAACTACTTAAAATAGCATTAGACAGTGTTCTTTATTAAAAGTGAAATTTCACCTCTTCATTGTCATCAAGGGATTAATATAAATTGGAAAACACTCTAAAACATACAATCTTAAGATACATTTTTTACATTTATTAAAAATTCAAAACGTATACATACCACATCACTTCATCCACAAGAATGAAAATATTAAGTATCAAACCCAGGTGGGTACACTTAGATTAGTAAATCTGGGTTCTAAGAAGTTCCATTGGAACTGGCACAACATCTGAGCTAGCATCATGAAACACATTCCTAAACAGAACATGAAACTTTCAGACTGAACACATACACATCTTCATGTCCATGACAGTCACAAGCTACTACAGATATCTCTTGGTTTCAGCTCAGTTTTTTAGTTACTGTTTCAGCACGTTTCATACAGGACTAGAAGGAACCTTTGAGTCATCATGTTTGGTCGTGAAATCCAGTTCTCCTATGGGCAGGTACCCCATATATCCCTCCAGAGCTGGATGAAAGCTTATTGTAAAAACAGTCCCCCATTCTGAACCTACTCTACTGTCTCACTAAGGAGGGTGCTCCAGGAGCTCAGTACCAGATGTGAGCTCTTTTTGAGTTTCCTAGGTTTGTTCTAGCCAGTCTAAGCCACAGTTCTTATCCTCATATTGAAGTATTTCTGTCTTTTCTTAAAAGGCTCTTTATTATCATAGTATTCTCTTAATTGAATTTCAACTACGTTCAATCAATGTTTCTTGAATACATAGCCAGAACTGCATGTAATATTTCAAATGACATGTCAGCAGAAGGACTTTGTACAATGCCTTAATTGCACCTCATTCTTAGTAGAATATCTTCCCCAAAACATCTTCAGTTCTCATTGCATTTCTCTCCAGCTAATCATGCTTTAAAAATAAGAAAATCTGCTCTTTCCTGGGAGCTTATTATAAGCTTCACATGTATGGCCTTATTGTTTTATTTTTTTCCTGTATTTAATAACATGACCCCAATACATGTGTTCTACAGATGCACTTCCTGAATTCTCATACACTGACAACACCCCACAACTTTTCATCAGAAAATTACAATGTTTTTGCTGCCAAGGTCATTACTGAAAACAATGCAAAGTGTCGGTTCAGTCCTTGGGAAATCTTTCATTCTGTTAATATCTCTTGCTCCAACTTCTTTAGTTTTGATGTTGTTTTGGGGAAGGGAGTTGGGTGGTTTTTTCAAAAGATAATCAAATACAGTTGTTTCCTTTAGCCACCTTCATGCTGGTACTAACCCTCTGCTGTATCTGAACTAGATATTCACTAAGTAGCACTGACTCACTCACTCTGCTGAAGCCTTATGCAGCAGATCTCATCTATTCATTTTATCTGGAGGGAAAAATACAAAATTGGTTACCTTAACAAAGAAGGAATTTAGTTTTTTTTCAGGCACAACTGATCATCAGCAAATATTTTTCCCTGAAATCAAAAAAATACTTTGCCTCATTTTGAAAATATGAGGGGAGAAGCTTGTCTAAGCCTTGTATGCTACCAAGGTCAGACTAGCACCCAGAACATGGAGTCTAATGGCTGAGCCTCCTCACAAGTCACCACAGTCTTTGCAAAACCAATTTGGTACAGCATGAACACTGCACTAGGAGGTCCTATCTCCTGGCTCCCTACACAAGAGCATCATACACAGTATCTCCATCTAGCCTCACCTGCAAGTCACCTCATGCTGCCTAGAACAAGCTATGGCTAGAACTATTATTTCCAGCTTACTTTTCCATAGTAATTAGGCATATTTTCATTAATAGTGTCAAAGCCCAAACAGTAGTGTCTTAGCTGACACATCAGAGCTGCAAACTCAAGACAGTAACCCCCACCTCGACCTGTAAGTGCTACTGAAATAAAATTCTTAGAACCACTAGACCAAAATATTTATAGCAAAGGAGTATGTTTAATCCAGTACTGAAAAACAAATGTACACAATTTTCCCTGCCAGCTTTTTTCTTGTCCTGTATCTCTGTGCAGGGAACTTTCTTCTTACACCCTCCACTGTAAAACCAACACTAAAAAAAAGTCAAGAGAAGCTGTGAAATGAATGGCAAAACAACACTTCCCCATCATCTCAGAAAACCAAAGCAATCATTCTGCTGCTTCTGCTGGATAAAAAATATGATGGGAAAGGATTTTCTTTTTCTTGTTTTTAAGTGTTAGTGCTGAACTACGTGGTGCTAAAACAGGAAGTGTGTATGCCCCCTTTAGATCCTTTTCTACTGTACAAAATCTCTAGTCCATAGCTTCTGGACTAAAGCTCAAAGGCTTTATGTTTGATATGGCAAGGCCATTAAAAGAAGGGATTTAATCCACAGCACTAAAAATAAAAAAAAACCCTCAACCAAAAAATGTCCTACAAATACTTTTCCCACAGGCAATGTATTTAAATCTAAACACGATGATAATAAACTCTGTCAACACTTATGGAGATTTAAGTGAACTTCAATAGAAGGTAATAAATACAATCTGTTAATACACATTGGATAATAAAGAAAATATCCTGGTATTAAAGAAAATAGCACTTTTGAGCACCGATCACAAAAGCTAAATACAAAAGAGAATTTTATCACTTCCAAAGACAAAACTAATTTCTTGCAATCCACATACAATTCCGGTATGTGTTTACAGAATAAAATTTTATTTCCGGAATGCTTAATTAATTCAATGCATTAAAAAACAAAAAAAATATACATACTTTTAAAATTTATAGAATCACAGAATTGTTAAGGTTGCAAAAGACTTTTCAGATCACTGAGTCCCTTAAGTTAACTGTGGAAATTAATAAAGGTAAGAGGCCTTTTGGAGGCCTGCAAGAGAAGGCCTCAGAAATAGAATAGAACAGAAAATTTAGAGCTAAGCTGTAGCTGCCAAGTCTGAAAGTAGAAAAGTTACAATAGTATAGAAAACAAGGACATGAAACAATAGCTTGAGTCTTAGGCTTGGCTAAGATAGACCTTAAGACTGTAGAAAAATATGCCTAGCAAGATAATAGAAAGTTTTAAGGTTAATAATGAAGCACTGTGTATTATTATAAAGCATACAAGCAAGCATTGTGTAAATACAAACAAGCACTGTGTGAAGCAGGTGTATGTGTGCTTTTAGTGCCTGGCTAGAACAACTGTCTGTTAGCTTTGGCTTTATACTATTGGCTAAAAAGTTTTTAAAATTATCTGTAACAAAGAAATCTTCGGCTTCTGCTGGTGAGACATGAGCTGTTGTCATCTTTCCATTGTCTCAACCATGCAAAGAGACTGATGTCTCAACAGAGCTCCAGACGCGTCTCCCACCGGTCCCATCCCAACTGTGCCATAGAAATTCCAACAGTTAACCCCTAAACCACGTCCCCAAGTGCATCCACACATTGCTGTTGAACACTTCCAAGGATGATGACTCTACCATTTTCCATTTCCCTGGGCACAGTACAATACTTGACCACCTGTGAAGATCTAAACCTCCACTGTCACAACTCGAGGCCATTACTGTAACATGTGTGGAATCAGACCGATCCCCACCTGTCTACAAACTCCTTTCAGGCACTTATGGAGCGCAATCAGGTCCCTCCTGAGCCTCCTCTTCCCCATGCTAAACACCCTCAGCTCCCTCATCAGATTTGTGCTCCAGACCCTTCACCAGAAATGTTGCTCTTCTCTGGACATGTTCCAGCACCTCAATGTCCTTCCTGTAGTGAAGGGCCAAAAACTGAAAACAAGATTCTGGATGTGGACTTACCAGTGCTGAGTACAGGGGGAAAAAATGACATTGTCCCTACTGCACTATCTNACAGTTAACCCCTAAACCACGTCCCCAAGTGCATCCACACATTGCTGTTGAACACTTCCAAGGATGATGACTCTACCATTTTCCATTTCCCTGGGCACAGTACAATACTTGACCACCTGTGAAGATCTAAACCTCCACTGTCACAACTCGAGGCCATTACTGTAACATGTGTGGAATCAGACCGATCCCCACCTGTCTACAAACTCCTTTCAGGCACTTATGGAGCGCAATCAGGTCCCTCCTGAGCCTCCTCTTCCCCATGCTAAACACCCTCAGCTCCCTCATCAGATTTGTGCTCCAGACCCTTCACCAGAAATGTTGCTCTTCTCTGGACATGTTCCAGCACCTCAATGTCCTTCCTGTAGTGAAGGGCCAAAAACTGAAAACAAGATTCTGGATGTGGACTTACCAGTGCTGAGTACAGGGGGAAAAAATGACATTGTCCCTACTGCACTATCTCGTTAACTGAAATTTTTCATAATGGAGTCCCGTTATTTCACATCATGACAAAAGCAGAGTGCACAGTAAAACTACAAAGTATGGCTATTTTGTCAAAAAATACTAACTACATGGAATAAAAGCATTAAATACAGATTTACAAATACTGATAGGAAACCATTAACAATGAAAACTGGTAGAAATTAAAATTTCTATGAAAGAATTGTCTCAAAACATCTGCAAGCATGATCGTAAGAATTTAATCACTCTGATTAGGAAAAAAAAAGTTAAATTTCCTTTAACAGGATATCTTGTTATTATTACCAAACAAGAGAATTAACTTTTTAATTAAAACATCTCATATATAACAGCTGTGGTAGCATTAAAGACACTGCTTCTCCCTAAAGCAGAAAGGAAATGTGACTTGTATTGTACTATGTTGTGCTGGAAGTCACTTTTTTAGTTTTATACTGCCATAGCCGAAAGAAAAGCATGAAACTTGTCAAGATTTTCAATTTCCTATAGCATTTTTTCAAAGGAACAGACAATATAATTGGTTTTCCTAATCCCCAAATGTACTATGATAACTGTAAGACAAATATGGAAGCATACTGTCTACTGCAATTTCCATTAACCAAAAACATCTCAAAATGACAACTGCAGTAAAACATTGCATTCTATTGAGCCTAAGCTGCACTGTGGTAAGCTAGGAGTGATAGAGCAAACTGATTTATAGCAAACAACTTCATTGAGATCTGCAAATGACTCAATGTCAGCTTCTGACATTGAACAACAAAATTCTCAAGAAACGCTAATTTGAAATTTACTTTAGGTTTCCAGAACTTCACACAAAATCACTTTGAAATTAGTTTTGGGCAAACATTTTAGATTTGCAGTCTATAATGTTCTAAATTCAGTAGTCCTATCCATCCTATCTCTGGCCAAGTTGGTTCTAAGTTCTTGTCTCACAAGACAAAAACTTAAAAACAACAAAATGGGCTTGGCCTATATTTGCTGGGGAGAGGTGGGAATGGCAGGGTGGTGTCAGCAAAGGCTGCCCTTTCAAATTGTGTTTATCAATGGTTCCTTTAAAAGAGAACTATCAGTATCACTTGTATTATGATACAGGTGTCTAATTTTCTCAAAGCTCCAGAGGTATATTTTGTTTCTAAAACAGAAACAGGCAAAACATCCCTGGAACTGTTAAGTATTCAGAGAAATGGAACAGATTTTTTAGACAAAAAATTGTTAAAACCCCCATATAGTACCCATGTAGTTACCAAAGCAGGATCTGAGGAAAGTAGAATGAACTGTAACACCAAGATATGAACTACATGAAGCAAGAAGGTACTAATAGCTAGTAGCTTCTATATTTCATGAAAGACATAAGAGTAGCGCTAACACCACAGGAAAGGAAGAACATGCATTTTTCCATCATCAATTACACTAAAACAATTCCCTGGATAGCAGAAGCTAAAAAAAAAAACAACAAACAAAACAACAAAACAAACAACTTATTTTCCAAAGCATTTATAAGAGTAAGAACTTTAGTATTAAGTTAAAGCTTTATAAAATGAATGTAAAATCTTTATTTCACATCCCACTAAACTAAGCAAAAAAGACATCATCTGTGGAACAGGGCAATTCTGAACTGCAAGCTAAAGTCTGGGACCACTGCTAGGTGAATTTTAAATCCCACACCAAGTCTGAGGAATATGTTAAAAAAAATCACAACAGTTATATTAACCAAAATCAAAGATGAGCTACGGGGAAAAAAAATTCTTTGAAGAAAAGCTGACATACAGAACATATAGTTCATGATAAGAGATTATAAGCACTCTTGAAAATACAAAGAAGGAAGCTGTGGAGCAAATAAAACCTAAGCAACAGAGAAGGACATAAAAGGATAAAATTAAGAGGTAAATAGACAAATAATATCCCAAAGTGCTTCCCCACCAGGAAGAGAGCTTTCAGACATCCAGATGAGAAAATTGTGACAGCAACATTCATTTACAGGAAAAAATCCATCAGATAGGGATCTACAAGGGCAAACAGCAGAAGACACAAGTATGTACAGAGAACAGCCTTCCTGCTGAGGTCAACACAATCTTGTCTGAAAAGCAGAGGAACAGCGTTGGGAAAGCAGGAGGAATCCTGTACATTTTTGCATTTACTCAAAATTTAAAAAAATAAGTCCTTCTAATAAAGACAAGGACTCAAATTTGAAGTTTCTGACACTAGATGATATAAAATTCCTGCTTTTCCACTTTACACATTTTCTAACTCTCCAATGGGAAATGGAGTAAAGAAAGAGCCGTCACTCTCAGCACAATTAATGACAACTAAAGAGCATACATAAAATAGTAAGTAATGCAAGGATTTGTGAAAGCACACAAGCAGCACACAACTGCAGCACTGGGAGCAACAAGGACAAAGTCCTTTGCCCCATCCCTCACATCCAGCTGTGGGTAACACTGCTGTAAGAGAAATCCTGAAACATTTCCAAGCTGCTTCTAATGAAAATATGGTAGCTTCTCCAATCAGCTCTGTCTTGGTTTAGGGTAAATTTTGGGAGAGGGGAAGAAAGGAAAACAAACAAACCTCTAAATGAACCACCCCTCTCCTTAGCTGAATCGGGATAGGAAAAAAATTTCCTTGGTAGAAAGTGGAAAAAGTTGTTTATTTAACAGATAAANTCACATCCAGCTGTGGGTAACACTGCTGTAAGAGAAATCCTGAAACATTTCCAAGCTGCTTCTAATGAAAATATGGTAGCTTCTCCAATCAGCTCCTACCTTGTTCCACAAAGTTTATTACTCAAATGTAGCATTGAACAGGAATCTACTGATGCTACTGGCTCATAGTCTAAGTATCATGTATAAGGGTATTGTTCTTCTCTTCTTCAGAGTAAACCTTTAGATGTACCCAGATACAGCAGAGACTAAATGGTTTGTCTTTCATTTTAAACTACTTAACATATATTTCATTAACAGACCAGGGCATTAATAGCTCATCTCATTTATTAAGCATAAAATCCCTTAGCCTCCAAATTGCACAGACAGGGATTCTAAACCTGCACTTAGATGAGAACAGCAGGCACAATTCTCAGCATCTTTTCTAATCAAACAGCAACCTATCATTTTTGAGATATAGTGACCAGTTTTTAACCACGTGAGAGGACATACTCTTCCACACTCAACCTCATTGTGTGTTTAAACATTCAAGCCATTAGTGCCTTGGAGACAAGCCTCTGTTCCTTTAATAACCCTCCTAGTTGATAGCAATACATTAATAAGTGTCCTTCAACTACACTTCACTAACACCTTCACATCTATCATTTAACATATTCACTTAGACTAAGCTTCTCTAGTTTGCTTGGCCTATATTTACAAAATTCCACATATCCATCAACTCAAGTATCTCTTTGTTAATATGGCTTACCTCTTTTGGACACTGATTTCTACAGGAAATAAGAAGCTCCTTTTCTTTTAAATCAGCACGTGTCAGTTTTCTGTAAAAGCAAAGATGTATTTGTGTTAAAAAAAAAATCCAAATTTAAAAACAACAGAAATCAATGGAATTTGGGGTGTATTTTCAGTATATTTCACTGTAAAGAAAAGTGGACTCATTTGTCTACATCCTGTGTGACTAATATAAACTGCCCTGTTTTACAGACAAACCCACACAACTTTAGAGGACTCAAGGTACTTTAGAGAAAATGAACAAAGAGAAATATACTTGCATATGATCTTTTCAAAACAATCCCCAAGTTCCAACTTACATATTGTAAAGTCTAGCTTAACACAAATGATTAAAAAGGCGTACAAATTGAAAAACTAGGCAGTTTTTCAGTTAAAACAGCTAGAAATTGAAAGACATTAACTGCAAAGACAGACCTTTTAGACTAACTACATTCAAATATTTGTATAAAATTCTTCTTTACATACTCTAAAAGAAGCACATATAGAACAAATGTTATGCAGATTACCACATATTTGCATAATTCAAATGATTATCTGCATTTTAAAAACTATTTCTGTTCATGAGACTCCATACATTTATAGTAATTTTAGCAGTAATACCAAATAAAATACTTACAACATTTAAATAGAAAAAAAATTAACTTAGAAATTATAATCAAAAGAAATGTTATAAATTGCCCTAAGAGTAGCTCCCATCCCCAGACATTTCAAATTATTTCCAGTTAATATCATTCAAAGGAAAAGCTGGATTGTGTTCTGACACTTACAAGCATTCAATATACAGCACTGATAGTTTGCAATGACACTTTATTTTAAGCATCTGGAGACATGATGGGCAATCCCCAGGATGACAGGGCAAAACACAACGGTGAGGACAGCCAGCTGGCCGGGGCCTGGTGCACTCCTCTTCACACTGTGAACATTCTGGACCAGCCTAACAAAATAAAAACAAAGTACTAAAGGAAGTGCCAAGTATTTGTTTTGTGAGGTGTCATTAACGACATGTTACATAGAAGAAAGAGCTGGGGTGTTTTTCTATGAGAATCAAGCTATTCGGTAAGATATTTCACAAGCAAGAGTAATTATTAAAATATGTTTTTTAAAAGAAAACAGAAATGCCAGTGTTTGTCAGTCATAGAGAATTCTATTTTTCCTCTTGGGCATAAAAAAACCTCCTTAATATTAGTGCTTTAGAAAATGACCATAACCCCTGTTAATTCTCTAAGGAAAATTGTTAGAAAAATAAGTCATTACATATTCAAAACTAACTTATCCCACTCACAGTGTTCTTGTAAGGCTTGAGACATTGCATACTACTCCCCAACAGAGGGGTGGAGGGATTGCTTTGCTTGATTTTAAGAAGCAAACTTTAAGTCATTCCATTTCCATACACACATGATATTCTGTATAACCTTCCAAAAAGGATTATTAACCTGGGTATATCCTAGGAGCTGCCTAAGGTCTTGCTTCTACCCCACAGATGACACCAGAGCTGTGATGTCACTCATTCCAGGTGACACCACCACGGGCACGAGGTGAAGAACATCACAGCACAGTGAATAAAGCTTCCTTTCTACTCACATTCTTAACAACACTTCTAGAACCTCAGTCTGTGATCAAATATACCCAGAC
Organism: Thryothorus ludovicianus; assembly: GCA_013397245.1. NCBI lineage: Eukaryota > Metazoa > Chordata > Aves > Passeriformes > Certhiidae > Thryothorus > Thryothorus ludovicianus. Next base: position 26,350 of record VZTB01012671.1, read on the forward strand.
AAATTGACATGATTTATCAACTGAACCTACAGAGCAGAATATTTAAGGTCCACTATCACATTCAGTTTCCAAGAACTCAGCCAAAGTAAAGCAAATTTATCCAAGAACTAAGCTACACAAAGCTTCCCCAAAATTCCAACATCAATGTTCCACTTTATGCTGTTCAAAATAACGGCATAAGAATTTTAACATTTTGGTAGTTTTTCCCCAGTCTCCCCTTTCCTTCTCCTTCTATATAGAGATCTATAAACTTCAATTTTTGCTGAAGTTTAAAAAGAAACCTTTGTCCAATGATTGTTTACAAATATTAACTCACAAAAATTCAACTCCAAAAAAAATAACAGCAACTAAAACCATTTAGAAAGCTGTCATTTAACATTTAATGGTAGGTAAAAGCAAACAGCTGGCCTTTCGGCAACATTTTTCTAACACAACATGCAGAACAAACTGAAATTCCAGACAGAAAAATCACTACTCAGACATATAAGCCAGAAATTTAATCAGCCCTGACTACATTTAGTCTACCAAAACAAGAGAACAAAAGCTCTAAAGGTCAACACCAACTTGAGTTTGTAAGAATTAAAGAAAATTGAGAAATGAGATTTACCCATGCTTTGCAGGTACATAGACTCCCATTTTTCTGAGAATTATTGCCTCATTCAAAATGCAGCTAGAAATAGTCCTGACTCGTTCACATTTTAATTGGCTTAACTGAAGCAGCAGGCAGGCAGCCTCTTACAGTCAGAACTGGGGATGCTTGACTGTCACCTTCACTATTTACTGATGCCACTCTGTTGCTGCAAGTTACTGTTCCACCAGTTGCACTAACAGTCCATACTCCCCGGACAAAATTTCCACAATCATAAATAGATTCATGTGTTAGCTACGATATACAGTTATTACAAGACAACATCACCACTTCCAGGACAGGAATCCACAGGGATATCATTATATTTAAATGAAATATAACAGCTAGTTAAAATATAAGATTTCTGCTTTGTACTCAGCTAAATGCTTTTCTGTTTTTCTGTCCATGTCGCAACTTTTCCTAAAGTAATGCTTAAAAAAAACTTGAGAAACTGTTTTCCTTCAAATCATGACTCTCCCAAACCACAAAACATATATATGTGGCTCTAACTACTCATAACTTGAACAATTTTAAGCTTTATACTTTTGTTTCACGTTATCTTCAGCAGTTAACACCTATAACTTCTTAACTGCATAAATGTCAGTATCTAGTAGACACTGATAAACATGAATATATCATCCCAGTACTTTAAAAAGTCTTCAGCAATTCTGCAACATTTCCAGTGCTCTCTAAAAGGTCTCCCCGCCTCTTCAACCCCTTTAAGCCCTCCTCAGTAAATAGCTTCCCTAGTAGATCACAAATGCATTTGTATACAGGAATTATCAGTAGTTCCCTTGATCTTGACAGTTAGAAAAAGTAAGTTTAGAAGAGACTTCTCAAGGGTGTTAAACCAGGTTCTGAGATGAAATCAAAGAAATGTCATCACAAAACAAAAAGTTACAGAATTTGCAAAAACCATAATATTGTCTCAGATTTATAGTCAGAGGAAATACAGATTAGCTGTCACAGCATCAATAGGAACTGTACACAGGCAAGTCTCCCAGTGGGAACTGGAATAGATCTGTACCTCCCAGTAGCAAATTCTTTATTTTCCAAGTAAAACTGAAGACAACATGTACCCATATAAAATACATTAGAACAAAAGCAGAAAGGAAATTAACCTACCTTCTTTCCATCTGCACTACTGTTCAATTTAGTAACACGATGACATTCTTTCATACAGGTATGATTCTGACAATCAAGAAGCCGTCCACAAAATCTCTTACATGAGTAGGGACTTGCAGAGTGACATGGTAACGGACTAACCTAAAAGTTAAAAATAAATAAATAAATATAGATAGTAGGTGGGAGATATATACACAAACATTGCACATATGTAGTTTGAGAGATATATATATTTACACACAGAGAGACACAGAATTATTACAGAGAAGTTGTGGTTCTCCAGTATCTTTGCAAAAGAAAAAACACCAGTGAAATTTTATTTGATTTTTTTTTTAAGTATCATTTGGGTTCCTGTCCACCTAACAATGTATCCACACCAATTTGCTTTACACTGATTATAACAGGAAAAAAAAGCACACTTCATTAAACAAGCTAACTTTTGCAGCATAGTTTCCCTTTTTTTTTGAAAGGCTATTATATGCTCAAATCTCTTAATGTCATTTGCTCCGTCTTTCTGAATTACACTCATGTCTTCCATTAAAGGTTCCTTAGGGTGCTTTACTATTATTGCAGAAAGCAGTTTGCTTTCATAGGGATAATTGTGTTATGGTCACCATAAACCCAAAATATTTTACAGTATGAAAAACAGAAATTCCAAAAAGCCAATACTGACTACATCAAATATAACTCTCAGGAGAGGCAAGGAGAAGCAGAAATGGCTCCATAACAGGACAAAGATTTTAATGTCCTATGCCACATTTGTACTTTCCAGTTTGAGGTTAACACTCCAGTTAACAGAACTCTACAGTGCTCTTCAGAGCATCTACTTGGAAACCATTACTCTTCATTGGTACTGAAACCAGTGTAAACTCCTAACTAAGTTACTTGCCTAAAGTTGAATAGTACAAGTCCCTCCACACAAAAGGATTAGAAGAAACTTGCTGTTAGCATTTTCCAACCATTATATAATACTCATACAAAAAAAAAATCAGTTTTCTGTGATGCTGTCAAAAAAAATTGATTTTTTTCTTAATTTCATGTCATTTTGCAGAGAAAAACAAAACTATTTGTGATGGTATTACACAAGAGGCTAATGTGACATAACTCACTTTGACTAGACTAAGGGCGTGACTTTATGTTGCAACTGCAGTTGACTGAACAGCTTTGCAGGGTACCCATTCCTTTTCTCTTTGAACTCTACAGCCCTCACTGCAATCTCCTACCACTTTGAACAAGCCCTACCACACATCTCTCTTTACAGAAAGATGATTCAAATAACCAAAATGGAAGAAAAGGGATCAATAGAAAAATGTTTCTTGTCTTTTGCCAGTGGCTTGGCCATACACACAGGTGAACACAGGAACTGAAAAGAAAGAAGAGAGATGGCCTCACAGGGCAAAGTGAGGGACAGCCTCCCTTCAGCCCTGTCCACGTTATCTCCCTCATTCACACAAAGTACAATTTAAATCCACTTGCCTATGTAAATTTTTCTGGGCTTCACCCAAAAAATACTACTCCACACCACATCACTGCAAAATCCAGTTCATTCACAAGACTTCTGAACTCTCTTATCATCCTGACTCACCAAGACTGAAGAGAAGTCTGCATGGCAGGCTGAACATCAAGCATGGCATACACAGAGAAAACCTTGAGGCCATCACATCCAACCACTTTCACACCACTGGGTCAGAGCTGAAGCTAATGCTGGCTAAAGCACATCAAGCAGTCCCAACACTTGGTTCCTACTGCCCTTTGCAAACATCCTACTCTGTCTCTGATGGATGTTTCTGGTTACCAAAAAAAAGGAGGAAGAGCCAGCAAGCAGCAGGCCTAATAAAAACAGGGTCTGAAGCAGAGAATAGTTCCATACCCAGAATGCACACACTAATTACCAAAGCTTTTAATGTTCCTAATATCCCATCCCCCTCACATCCTTCTCCATCTTCCTCCTCAGAACACAATATCCTTTCAATAGCAATGTAAGTAGTCAAAGGATGTTAAAAGATAAAAGAATGAAAGAAAAGATGCATTAAGTATTACCATCTGCCCACTTCTCTACCTTTCCTTGCTCACCCATTGCCACTCCGATTTTATGAGTATGGTTCTGCTGTGGCTCGGGGATCAGGATCAGGGCAATAGCAATTAGCTCTAGGGCTGCACTGTTCCATAATGCTGGTGAGACTTTTTTTACCAAGAGTTAGTCTTCCACCAGAAGAGGACACAACCACTAGCTCCAGTTAGAGCCAAGCACTTAGGGAGAAGTGGAGCACCCCTTCCCGTAGCATCCCTCAAGCACGCAGAGGAGAGGCACTGTTAAGCAAAGGCAAGGGTGGTGAAGCACACAAGCCAGCCAGGAAACAATGGCAGCTTTCAGAGGGCTGACTGGAGGGAGCATTCCAGCCCTCTGGCTGCATCCAGCAGAGCTTCAGCTTGAGCTCAGTAAGATATGACAGTCTTCTGGAATCAACTGACACTGTAGCCAAAACCTTAAAAATTTTCAATGAATTTAAATCTACTTTTTTTTTTCCCCCTCAATTTCTCTGCTCTGGATCTAAGTAACAAATCTAGAGGACAAAGTCTTAATTCCTACATTTGGAATGAGTTTCTGAAATAGTTAAATGGGGGCTGGAACTCTTGCTTACAAAGACAAACATCAAAGTAGCCACAAACTCCAGGAGGCTGATGAGCTGAAGAATGAAGAAGGCAGATGAGAACCATAAGTATTTTATGAAAGCTGAATGGGGAGAAAAAAATAAGAAGGCAACATTTTCAGACTCCAGGTCTTCCACAGGACAAGGAAAGGAAGGAAAGTAAAAAAAAGACATGACAACTTTCAGAAGCTTTCCATGAAATCTCCCAAATGCATAAAAACTATTAACAGATAAATCAATAGGAATATGAAAACCAGAATCAACAGGGCAAGGAAATTTTGGACACCTTTATAAGGTGTTTAGCCATGAAGATGAATCTCATCAAGTTTCACATAAAATTTTACCTAGAGGCAGAGTAATGGTCTTCCTCCTATGAACAAACCAAAACTAAAACATACCATTAAATACCTACCAAAAGAAAAAAAAAAGAAAAAAGAAAAGAAAACCACCCAAGAAGAAAGATACAGGATATTTACGAGGAAGCAAAACCAGAGCATTTTCCTTCCTCTAGAACATATAATGAGATGAAGCAACTAAAATAAAATTATATACAGCAGATAAATTGATATTATAGTCAGTAAAGATTTCCTTCTTTGTCTTCATTAACCCTGTATCAGCGTCAATTAATGTTCCCCATAAAAAAAAAAAAAAGGAGATTTAGAATAACTTGATTTTATAAGATTTTAAAAGAGCATATATGTACTACTGCTATGAAATTCCAACATATATAACAGTTAAAAAAATGTAGAACATCGAGATTTCTTTTTTGGCATGGTACCAACTGCTGATAGGTGATTTTTCTGACACACAACCTGAAACAAAATAGAGAGCTACTTTTAAGAACCTACAAATGGAAGAATGATTATTTAGTTTCCTAAATATATGTAAAATTATTTAAGAGAAAGTTTTAGACTTCAGCTAAAAGAAATGTTCTTTTAGCTTAAACGTTATGTAGAATCATACTTCCACTAAGCTCAGATTTTATACAACTACATCATCTGAAAGTAATTTTAAGTCTGTTTTTAAGTGATAAATTACTTCTTCTAAATGCAAGAACATGTAAGAGCTCAAACTAAATCAATCTCTTAAAAATACTTCCTAAATTAAATACCAAAGAGAAATTAAAAAAACCAACAAACCCACACACAATCCCCCCAATAAACAACCAACTCCAATATCTATAAGAATTAAAATTACTGTCCAAATATTAAAAATCAGACAGCAGATTTGCTGGTTATACAAGTCCTAAGGTGTTTGCTTTTATTCTCTATTCTACACATTGTCAGCAGGCATCCTGATAAAATATAAGAAGACTTTACAGCTTGCTTCATTCTTAGTTTCTTCCCTTTTTATCTCTCTTCCATTACAGGAGGTATAACAACAGTCCAACAATAAGCACCTGCTCAGAGCACTATTTTGCTTAAGAAAACTGCTACTACTTCTATCACTTGTGAACAGTTCCCATTTCCCAGTGAAAATCCCCTCAGGGGCTGGAAACTTCTGGAGGGAAGCATTCCTAAATATGTATGTTTTCTTTCATTAACAAAAGTAAATTAATTTGAGCTGAGATTATTTGTTAAGAACCAATGTGGCTGAAAAAAAGTGAACAGACATTACATACTTTTTTGTTTTTTCTTTCCAGAGATCTCAGAACAACACAAAAATGTACAATGAGCACAAAATCCACTGCAAATAAAATACGCTTCCTACACACATTCATGAATTATTCTTTTCCATAATTTCCACCAAAATCTCAAAGAATAGGAGACAATTTCACTCGAGGAACTGCTGCGCGTCAGCAGGCAGGCAGCACAGCCCTCTGCTGGCTGAGAGAAGTAACAGTTCCTCTAGAGTACCATGTACCATCAAAATAATCTAAATCTTAAATCAGCTGTAGACTCACAGGGATATGTCCTTATTTTCTATGCAAATCCACAAATAAAATATGAGCCAAAGCCACTGAATTGTTTTGCCAAGACCAGTATGCAAGAGAAAATGAAGTATTTTTTTTTTAATTATTCTAAAACAAATAGTAATAAATACATAGTGATTGTTACTATTTTCTCTAGTAAGAGTAGGTACCATCCTTCTGCTATGAGGAAGGAAAAACTTCACAGCCATGCACGTCTGAACAGGACCAAATCCTTTTATATTTTCTAGATCATGTTATAAACTGCGTCTATTGACCACAGCTTGCATTTTGTTTATACATAAATTGGTGGAAGTTCGGAGGAGATTTGGTACATCCTATCAAAAACCATGTCACTGACTCAATGAAAACTGGCTAATACACATGTTAGTTTTACTGTGGAAAAACAAAGCAACAGATAAGCACTGTTGTTCTTTCCATCCACTTCAGGAGACGCTTTTCTCCAGCAACCATCAAGATGCAGAACAGCTCTATGGAAAAGCTGCATTCACAGCCTGGAGGGGTTAGTGAACATGCTGCTCAAACAGGCTGCAGCTACACCAATGCTGCTAACAACATCCGGAAATGTCACCAAAACATAATCAAGGCACCATTACAATGCACATTATTAATAAAGGTCAAAGAAAAAAAAAAAAAGAGGTATCTTCAATATTTTTGTATTTAGTGTTTTCTAAAATCATTTACTTGCTTAAAATAATCCTAGTTTTTTTTATAATATTGTTAGTCAGGCTTTGACAGTGAATTTATACCAGACATACCAGTAGACAAAGCCATAACAGAAAAAAATTTTAGATTAGTTTAGCAATCATCCTTTGAAATCAAGAAAAAATACTTGACCTTACATTTTATAACTTTTAGAAATTATTGTGATCAACGATGACAGCTATTTAACCATTAGATTCTCTTCTCATGTAAGCCAAAATGGACAGTGACTTCACCAAAAACTACAGAAGGCTACACACCAGAAAAACTAGTAACTAAGACTAAAGAAATTTCCACTACATTGTCTTATTTCATCCACGTGTGCTTAGATCAAAATCACATAAGAATTTTCCTTTATGACATTATGTTCCTTATCCTTTTAAAATACACACAGCAGTTCGTAGAACTCAGAAGTGTGTGACAGAATATTAACTACAGAATGAGCAGGAAAAAAGCCTAAATATTTAATAAGAAGACCACTGAAAAACATTTAAACACCTGCAAGAAAACACAAAGAGCTACATAAATCATGAGTTTAAATTTCAGTCCATGTATTCTACATAGTCAAACAGTCACACATTCTTCAGAAAGGAATTAAAATACCTTTTGGTATGTAAGCTGTTATGTTAAAGTACTTCACTAATTTTAAAATATGTAATAAAAATCTACTCTTTCTTTTTAATGCCTTTTGTTTTGCAGACTGACAAAATATGGTATTTGCCATATTTCACTTCAGCTTCCATGACTCACCTCATGTTGTCCAAGACACTCCCTGTTAAAAAATAAAAAAATCAGACATTTAGAAAATGTGTATTTGGTTAGGGGACTTAAAATAGTGACAGTGCTTTTCACACAAAAAAAATTAGTGCAATCTGTTTTTTTTAAGTGCTAACTAAGAAAATCACCTCATGCAGCTCAATGCTTCTTCCTTTTCAACAGTTGTTTGGATTGTTGTGTTTTATAACGAAAATCTCAACGTTTGTTTCATGTGCAAATTAATTGTATTTGTATAAGAAAGCAGTCACTTTTTAGAAAGTAACCTGCTTTTGTTCCAAATAGTATCTTCTTTGTCTCTAGTAATACATTGTATTTTTCAGTTATTTCAGACGTATAATCTAAAGAAGAGTTATTTTAAAAAATAATATCCCTGATAACTTCTTGGACACAAAATAACTATCTTTCCATATAAAAACTCTTTTTTAATTGTTTTTTTTTTTATTTTAGAACTTACACTGGTATAGGAACCTCACAGGGAGGGCACGGAAGTGCAGTCCGAATGAAGGCTGGCTCAGACGGCTGTTCCCAAGGCCCTGCAGACTGATGCTGGGAGCAAAACACACCAGTTGAATACAAAACACAAATGGAGCCATCTGCTTGACCACAAATAAATGTAACATTCCAATTCTAAGAAATTCACTTTCTAGTAACTAGCTTTTTACTAATGGAAATCTCCACATCCCATACAGACAAAAAAAATAACCGTTTTATCCTTAGCCTAGTTAGGGATAGGAAAACCAAGTCCTGTAGCTCTTAGTGCTAAAAATTAAGCACCAAGTCAAATGAAAAAGACCAGTAAAACAATTCCAACCAGTTAATAAAAGTAAAAATATTTCAATTAGTAAGCTAATTCAATTACCATCATGCAGTACATGTGTCATGTTAAAAACTGCCAATTTCTGACTTCTAACTCGTGCAAAGTTTGATGGTTTCGTATCAATTTGGTTTTTGTTCCTATGTTAAATGCAATTGCTTAAAGCTGAAATGAGATGTTTTTAATACAACTCCAAGAGAATCTTGTAATTCTTTGAGCAATTCAATTATGTATTACAAAACTACTTAGATTGCAACAAAGGAGCTAGAACCACTTAGCATCATGTTGAGCAGTACCTCTGTGTTTGATTACATATTTATTCTGAACTCCAAAAGCCTCAAAAAACATAAGATTCAGGTCAAACTGAGGCTCGTTGTTCTGAACACAAATAATCCACCATTTTTCACTGTTTACTCACTAATCCAGTTTGTTTCACAAGTGCTTCGTCATGGCAGGGAACAGGGCACAAATGACCGCACGTTAAGGTTTTCTGGCAAGGCTGACGACAGGGAGGGCACCGCCCAAAGTGACAATAGTGTTTCTCCTGGGCAGAATGGTGACAGGTAGGCGGCCGGCTGAAGCAAAATCGAAAAATCAATCAATGAGACAGGAAGAAATACGAAGTTACAGCCACTGGGCAAGTACGTTCAACATACAAAGAATTGAAATGAACAAGTTGGTGGTGGATTTTTTTTTTAATTAGTTTACTTCTCACCTTCAGCAGGTGGCTAACATTACAATAAAATTAGAGAGGAATTCTATATAAAATTAAAAACTGAAGTTGGGTTTACATATTCAAACAGCTGTTTAAATCCTAATTCTACTCTGCACCAAATAATCTTGCTACATCCCAGTAGAAAATACTCTTTTTCCTTTTGCTAATAATGTTTTCTAGATAAACTGCCTCACTGAGGTACTTCAAAACATACCAGAGATGACTTGAAGAAATGAGCTGGACTACAGAGTTGGAAGAGCTTGGTGAGAGAGAACCTCCCCTATGAAGCAGGGAAACTGCTCATGAAACCTCAGTGACAGAGAGGTACCTGATAGGAAGGAGTATTGCTAATCACCATCTGCATAGTCAAGGATACAGAAGACTGAGAAGTACTAACTATAATCAGATAAGGAATAATTTTTGCCTTTCGAGGTATATTTTACTACTTTCTTTAAGGACACCTTAGACTCCACTTAAGAACAGGAAACAGACACATTTTCTATACTGACCTGCAGAGCTGCTTGCATTTGGGGGGTTTGATGGTACGCTCTCTGCCACAGGGCACTTTAATGACAGTTTTTCCACAGCTGCATTTCACATCTACAGTCTCTGGACATGGATTACAACTACCTAAAAATAAACATATTAACAATATGACAAACAAGTCAGAAATAATCCCCCTCCCACATTTTAAAAAGAAGCCCAGTCATTTGCATGACACAACACTTACTGAAAAACTGGTACAATAAACTTTTGCAGATTTTGTATGATATTGATGTTCAGCCTATGTATAATGACTGCTTCCTTGAAAACATCCTCCAGCTCTATAAAGTTACTAATGTTACTAATCTCATGCATTCTAAAAACTGTGTAAGATCTGTGTTTTAATTTATGAATCTCCCACACCATTTCTTCAGCAAGTGCCAACTTCTAAGTTTTCTTATTGAGAAATTAAACAGCAAGAATATGAATCTTCTAAAAAAAGCAGAGACATGAGATTTTAGCTTCCTAATCATGCTGCATTCTGAAGCTTTGAAGAAAATTGTTCAACAGCAGTAACTGAAGTTACTGACAGCAAAAATTTTTAAGCAATTCTGACTCGTTAGCAGGATCTGAAAAGCAGCATTTCAAGAAGCAGATGTCTCACTGGCAAAAGGCTGCTGAAGAGAAAAGGATGGAAGCACTACAGTCCTTATATTGCAAAGTAAATTAAATAGCAATATATTGTTCAGGGACACCTTTCACTAGACCATACTGCTCAATTCAGTCTCAAACACTGCCATGGATGAAGTATCCAAAATTCCTCTGGGCAACCTGTTCCAATGCCTCACCATCCTCACAGTAAAATTCTTTTCCTAATATCTAATCTAAACATATTGTCTTTTCATTTAAAGCCATTTGCCCTTGCCCTACCACTACCTGCCTTTGTAAAAAGTCTCCCTCCATCTTTCTTGTAGGCTGCTTTAGGGACTGGAAGGCTGCCAGTTTTCTCCAGGTTGAACAACCCCAATTCTCCCACTCTTTCCTCACAGGAGAGGTGCTTGATACCTCTCACCATCTTAGTGGTCCTCCTCTGGACTCATTCCAGCAGGTCCATGTCCTTCCTGTGCTGCTACCCCAGAGCTGGGTGCAGGGTTCCAGGTGGGTCTCAGCAGAGCAGAGCAGAGCAGAGGGGCAGAATCCCCTCCCTCCCCTGCTGCCCACATGGCTCTGGATGCAGCCCAGGACAGGTTTGGCTCTCTGGGCTGGGAGTGCCATGGCTGGGTCATGTCCAGCCTCTCACAGCACCCCCAAGTCCCTCTCAGCAGGGCTGCTCTGGATCTGTTCATCCCTCAATCCAGGGATTGATACCAGGGATTGCCCCAACCCTGGTGCAGCACCTTGCACCTGGTTGTTAAACCTCAGGAGATTCCCAAGGACCCATTTCTCCAGCTTGTCCAGCTACTTTCGCAAAATAAACGGAAGGTCTAAAGCTACACTGCCCAGAGTGGCAAATATGTCTACAATTCACTTCAATATCCTTAAGGATATTAAGGATATTTAATTATTAAGGAAGACAACTGACTACATTCTCAAAAATACTCAAAGGCAGAGATCAGAGATTCAGAGAGTCTGAAGATAAGGTGAGAGCACACTGTTCTCAAATCAAGTACTACAATGTACTACAGTAGGAAGCAAAGCATATCTATTCCCTGGCAACACACTGTAAATTTCAGCAAGCAAGATAAATATTTAAGAAAAAAAGATAAGCCAAAAAACCCAGACCACAAACAGAACAGATTAAGTTACCTTGTTTCAGGGACTACTGCTAAAGGCCAGGTGTTTATATACCTCTAAAAATTCTCAGATTTGGGGCCTTTCAAAGGACCCCATCTGGAAAGTTATTTTCTAGGAGGCATCTGTTTCCTTTAATATCAGTGATCACTGCCATCTGACAGCTCATAGAAAAATTACCCTGACCTGGTATTACATACTAAAGATAAAATAATTAATCATAACTTTCAGTAGCTATTAAAATATTGGTATATAGGGAAAAATACATAAATATAAATATTCCAAAATTAAAATAATTGCCTTTATTGGAAATACTTTCAAACATTTATGAAGGTATTACAAACTATACTAGACTATTTTGTTAAAATACAGAGAACTAAGAAAAGAAAATAAATTTATCATCTGGTATCATTAGTCATTACCTTCATTACATGCAACGTTAGTTAGTAAATAGACAATCATGCCCTTTTGATAAGTTACTCTTCAAAGTGTATGTATTTGATATTTACATTCTCAAAGATGACTTTTGTTTTCTTACAGACATTGCTTCATTGTTTTCATGTTAATTTTTAGACATCTTTGTCACTTCCAGCCAGGCTGTAAAATGCAAGCAGCATCAAATATAAACTATGATTCAACATAAAAGCTTATCCTATAATACAACATGAGCTCTTTAGTCTTCCAATCAGAACTTTATTCTAGGATTTAGTTATCAACCAAACTCATGCGGAAAAGCAATGCTGCCAGTTCTCTTCTGACAGTAAAAAATTATATTATTACCAAGATTTTAGACAGCTACGGGGGATGGAGAAGAAGGAAAAGGAAAGAGAAAAAGGAGAACAGTATACAGAGAAAAACCAAACTGCTGGTTTGTGGTGACAGATTTAATAGCAAGTTAACAGGTACAACTACCACATTTACCTGTCCTCTCCTCCTAAGAGTCACTGCCTCAGAAGGAAGACTGGCTGAACAAGTTGTGATTTATTTCCTGAGTCATTGCAATTTATACTTCAGAATACTAAGGGAAATTACAGAGGCTACTTGGCTGCTGTTTCAGCAGGGCAGCAGGTTCTAAGAGGAAAATTGCAGAGAGGGCAGACCATTTTTCAGTCATTCCAATTTAACCACCTACCAAGCAAATATCAAAGCTATTTGCCAGGTAATTTTGCCCGTTTCCAGCATCTTTCTAACCAAGGTCACTGGATTCAGAAGCAAACTTTTTTATCTTTCTCATAGTCAGTAACAAGTTCTTATTTTCTTTTACCAGTAGAATGCCAACATACATTCAAATTCCATCTTTTTTCTTTTTTTTTTTTTCATTTTAAGCTCACTTGTACCACATGCTGCATTCTAGGATTTTTTAAAACCATCCAGACTCAGTTAGCAGCAGTCATTTCTGTATGCATTTGGACTTTGTCATGCATAATCACTGGACAGAATTATTTGGAAAAGGAAGTCAAGATGGCTGTTGTATTACACAGCTGGAAAGAAGATGAGCATTTCCAGAGGAAAAGTATTAAGCAAAATCACCAGGTAAAAACTCAAGAGGCCACTTAAGTTCTAACCAGCACTTTCAAACACACTGCCCTCACAAAGAGCCCACGTGCAACAATGGAGAGAATTTATTAAGTACCACACATAATCATGCAAGCATGAAATTTGGCAAAAATAAACAATATTCCATCACTACAGGGATTCTTCACCTGTTCTTACCTCTGTGGCAGCCTGAAGGACATTTGTGATTTCTGCAGCCGAGAGTCCGCCCACAGATTTGATCACAAGGTGGACAGTTTCCAGAACAGCACTGTGAAAAAAAACATGAAGTCTAATAACTGGAAACATGAATTTCTGCTATACATTTTCCCTCTTCTACTATCTCATTTTTTCAATACTTATTTAAAAAAACACCAGTGCACTTTAGTCAAATTTCCTCCAACTCATTCCAGAAAGAAGGCCACCCAAGAAGTGGCTAAAAAAAATTCTAATTACAAAATAAGAAAACACACATTTGAATGCATCATTTCAACACACTAAAAAGGCAGAGGGCTTCAAAAAAGCATAAGAACATTTAAAACTTCAAAATATTATAATATTTTAATCCCAAATAATTTCAGAAGATAGGACATCTAACAATTTACCTTATTCTGCAATTTCTTCCACTTTTATGCCATGTTGTCCCCAGCACAAAAATGTTGCTGGTTTTTTTTACACAGCATTTACCTCTGTAGTAAAGGCAGATAACTTCAAGACTTTAAGAATTTATTCTTAAATAAATTAGTCATGTGAAAGAATCAGAGCATTTCACAAAACCATCACAACAATGAGAGAGAACATCTTATTTTCTATTAACTTGAAAGGTACCCTCTTTCCAACAAGAAACCTAGGTTTTTAATCATAGCGGTGTCAAGACTATCATTACTTGTTTTGTAATCTTTTCAAATAAAATAAATTCACTATAACAATAGTATTCAAAAATACCTAAGAGTAAAACTGTATTTTTTCATGGCTATTTGTGGTAAGTAGTCCAACTTTCACAATGTTTTAATTCACAAATAGCAGGCAACTTTCAGGCTCTCTTGAATGAATAAACTGAAAAGATACTTCTGAGTATCAATCATTCCTTTTGACTTCAAAAAAGAAGGGAAACAAAACTCCAATTCTCAACTGTCAGACCACTGCTGCTTTCACTGCTGTGTATTAGAAGGTGAGATGGAATGCTGGGCTGTCAAAAATAGAAGAGTATATCCCTGACAAAGTTATAAGTGATTCTCAGCTCTTCCTACAAAATAGGCAAATAAAATGATTTAACTACTGCAGAATGCATAAAGCATCAGTGACTACTCAACAATCTGAAAGCAAAACTGCCTTCAGGAACTGCAGAATTGTCAAAATCCCCTCCCTATTTATAAGGCCAGTGAGTTTTACTTGATGTCATCCTTCTCAGAGGATTCAGGTAGATTGAAAAAATGTCACTGAAACACTAGTTTCAGTGACATGGATGAAAACTCCTCTTTCTACACAACAATATGAGGTAGAGCAACAAATTGATGTGATTTTATCTAGATTTTTTTTTTTAAGTGAGCTGAACAATGCATTTGAGAAGGATTATCTCTGGGAGCCCACCTTCCTGCGGCACTGGTGCTTCTGGCAGTCGCGGATTTTGGTGCACTTTGTTTCACAGAGATATGGCTTATGGCACGGCATGCGCTTGGTGTGCTTCCCACAGCGACACTGCTTTTCAACCTCCTGGGCAGCAACACAGGGGAAAAAAGGCAGGGTGCTTTTAATACAAGAGAAAAAAAAAGGAAAATAAAATGTTCTACTACTATCTGTAAAGGAAAGTTCAAGGAAAAGTAACATTATACTGCATACACAACACAAGCGTGTCATGTAAGATGATAAGTGCAAATGCAAAACAAATTCATATAAAAAAGTACCTCTCCTGTACATTAAAGTAGTTTCACCCTTAGTGTATACAGATAATTTAAGAAGTAGATGAGTAGGTTTATCTGACCTTCATCATGGCTGTTACGTGATGATTACTATCAGCTAGACTTTGTAGCCAAAGTTGGTTCAAGAAGAGACAACTGAGACCTGGCTTTGTAGGCCAGGCCACAGAAAATCCAGAGATATCTGGAGCACAGTGAAACTTAATTTTCTTACAAAAAAGAAAATAACATTATGTTATATCATCTTCCATCTCACTAATGAAGGAATATGATAAGAAAGACAAAGCCAGAAGGAAGCTAGAAAAGATGAAGAAAAAAATTCAGTGTCTTTTAGGGCACAGTGATTTAAAAAAAACAAAATAAAACCAAGCCAATGCAATACACTCACCCACAGGTACAGCCTCAACTCAACACTCAGCTACTGACTTAGAGTTGTGTTGGGGTGGGAGGGGAATGATGAAAGAACATGTTGCTTTTTATAAACAAAGTCATAGATTTTGTGATAGATATGATTTTTCATTTTCCTTAGGTGACTGGCACTGTTCCAGGCACATATTTTAAGAGCCCTAACAAAATGTGAACTTGACAAAGTAAGATTAACCTGTCTGCATATTTCACAGGGACCCCGATGACAGCGCTGTGAACATTTATGGATGCCACATTCCAGAACTTTGTCACAGCTATCACCACAGGTGGGCACATCTTCTGTACAAGGCAATGTAAACTCTAGATGAAGAGAGAGAAGTACAAGTAAACATTTAGGGGGAAAAAAAGCCAAAATATTTTGGAAAAAAATGCAATGCATAGTAAGTTCAAATGACAGTTGTCTTTTGTTTTTCTAAAAGCTTCTTTAGAATTACTTAGTTTATAACATCACAAATTAAACCCCTGGTGCTAAATAAAGCTGTGAAAGCTATGCAAAAAAAAGTTAATATACTGTCATAGTTGACTATAGGAACTTTTTATGGACCCTGTCCTGCAGAATCAACCTAAACTACTGACTGTGAAAGACTGGAGGACTTCTTACTCAATTTATCGTTAAAAAAAAAATTTAGCTCACTTGTTTTTCCACATGGACAGGACCTTTTCCCAGAACGAGGACAGTCTCCACAGGGACCAGCATGACAAACTTGCTCACATGTGTGATTGCCACATGGCAAACATTTCCCACACACCTGAGAAATTCAGAGAAACCAAGTGAATGCAATGTAATAGAACTACATACCAAGCCAAAGCAAGCCAAGGGTAAAAATCAAGATTGAGATGCTTCTGGATAGAATTTCACTTTTTCTGAATTTCATTAATAAATGTTGTATTTGCTGAGTTCAATAAATAAAACTTATGATCCCTGCAGTGATCCTGCCTGGAAGACCACAGCACAGTGAGGAGATCATGATTCAGACAACCTGAGCAGTCACAGGTCTGTGCTGTGCTGCACATACAGATCAGCCTTCAGGCCTGTATTGTGCTACCCATGCACTTTGGCCAAGGATAAACTTATTGTATCAGAAGAGATTGGAGGCAGCTCACACTTGGTACCAGTGATTATGCTGTCTGCATGTCCTTGCCTTTATCTAAAAGCACAGAAATAAGTTCTCATCTGAATTCCTTTTTGTTTGACTGTAGAAATTATGATGAAGGATGCTTTCTTGTAAGAAGATCCTACAATGCCTTTAACAACCAAAATACAGTCTGCACATCTATCACAGCCCATTCAATGCTGCACAGCTTGGGGGTTCCAGAGATCTAAATCTTTACATACTAATCTTTAGAATATATTCCTTTCTCTAGTGTTAGCTGAAACAAACTGCATTTTAATTGATACTTCATGGAGGCCAAATACCTTTCTTACTTGGATCAGAATAACCAAGTATCTCCTGGTGCAGCCTTCCCCCACACCACTTAATTTTTTTAATTATTTTTTTTTCCCAGTCTGTCAAATCCATATCCTTTGTCTTAAGCACAGACTGCAAATATACCTCAAAGAATTAATCACAAAGCTCTCATTCTGCTACAGACCTAAAAATGAGCATGAAACTCTTGTATTCTAAGCTGTGATTTCATTCTTATTTTTGAAGGCAACAGCTGAAATTTCAACCTCAAGTACAAGAAAAAGAGTATACAAAGTTAAATTCACTGTAGTGTAATTCTAGAACAATTACATAACAGTAACATTTTAACTACCATAAAAAAATTAAGAGAGCCACCAATTAAATCTTATCAAACAATGCTGTTTATATTTTTGATTACACTTTCAAAAGTTAAAAAATGTTTTTTTCTTACTGAATGTTTTCCCATCTTTAATACACCAAGTAATAAAATTTTGTAAAGGTGAGAAATCAGTTTAAAAGGATAGCTTCAACATACCTGATCACACTGCCACTGAGGACTTGCACAAAGTCTCTCTGCTGTCTGTCTCCCACAGATACACCGCTGTCTACTGACACGTGGACAAGGCTGACAATCTCCTGGACGGAATTGCAAAGTGACATTGGGAGTAGGAATTGCAAAGGAATGATGTATCTTAACAACAGAAACAACTACTGCTCTGAAATTTAAAAAGGTTGGTGTACCTGCATGGCAGGGATTCTCACAAGCATGCTGTCCACACAGCAGGGTTCGTCCACATGGCAGGCGGCAAGACCACGCCTTGGCACTGCACCTTCGGGCCACTGGCTTGGCTTTCTTACAGTGACAGGTGGTTGTGACCATCTTTGGGCAAGGTGGACACGGCCCTAATTACAGGAAAAAGAGTATCTTGTTAATGATAGGAAAAACAGTATCTTGCTAATGACCATTCAGCAAATGCAGCCTTGACTACATCTCTTTTACTCTGAGTTTTAAATATACTCAACAGATGCTAAGTTGAACAGTGTAACAGGTACCTAAATACACATACGACCAAGAAACACAAAGGATTTACCTGGATGACAAAGCAGCAAACATTTATGACCACAGGAAGGTTTGAACTCCCTCTCACATATCTGACCACAGGAGTGAGGTACCAGCCATGGGTCCACTGTTGGGTTCTCCACTTTTCCACAATAACAGTAATACCTACTGGGAGTTTCAGAGCGTTTGTATTCAAACCTACACTTTGGACTATAACAAGGGAAAAAGGAGTAAAAACAAAAGCAACTTTTTAGAACAATTAAAAAAAAAAAACAACACAGTTTTTATCATTTTGGCTTCCCAAAACTGCTTCAATGCTATCAATTAACATTTTTACAATTACTGTAATGAATAACAACAACCTACAGTAACATTGAATAAAGGCCTTTCTATATGTCAGATGTTACGATTAATTAGAATGTCTAAGAAATTGTCCTGTTAATGCAATTTATTTTTTCTAAGAATATATACAGACAAAAAGCCAGCCCAGCAAAAATCAGAAAATTTTTTATGTCAAGCAATATCAAAAGAATCTATGGAACAATTAACCTACTTAAATAGATACAACCAAAAAAAAAAATGATTAAAAACCAGGGGTTTACTAGTAGCAGTCTATTAGCCATGTAAAACAAAGTTTAGCAATACTATTAAAACCATGCAAAACAATTAAATTTTTTCTGAAAAAATTTAGAGTTAAGATGTACACCTTCATTTTTCACCCTTGATTTTATAGAAATTTTAAAATTCATTTTTTCTAAAGGTAGATAGACTCTAGAGGTCTGGAATTTATCAAGTGCCACAGGCCCAACAGGCCCACACTAGCCATGGACAAGGGAGGCAAAACAAGGAAGGAGAAACAAAGCAATTCACGTTGTTGGTTACACTGGAAAAGACAATAAACAAGAAGGTCTCCCTCAGAGAAGAAGAGAAAAACTTGGAAATACCTAGGCACTCATTTTTATCAAATAAAACATCAGGTTGCCCTGATGTAATACATTACAGACCAGGAATCATTTCTCAATAGAGATAGCATAGTTTTAGCATGTCCTTGAATGTAAAATAAAATACTATTCCATTTGCCTGGAATTTTTTCTTCATCATAAACATTACATTTAAAAACAAAACAAGTTCATAGTAGAAGAGGCATTATCAACTTGAGATGCTGCCAGCCAACTATTGACATTTATTTCCTAAACAAACCAGTTTAGGAAATGTTATTAATTTAGCCAGATTATTAACTTCTTCTCTATACCATCTCAAGGAAAACTGCAAGACCTGATTTCATGTTTGGATTATACTGAGACTCGAGAAATAAATAAATCCCTACACCTTGCTACTTGACAATGTTTTTTAAACTTATTTCATGTTGCCAACTTCAAAAGTGAAAAGTATGTAAAGTCATTCAGAAATAAATGTCAGAAGCTGAGACACATGACAGACAAGTATCTTCTCAGAGGTTAAAAAAAAATTGATGCAGCAAGGTTTTAATATCACTGCAAAATTTTTCTGAATCATGTTAACGAAAACTTAGTAATTTTAAAAAGCAATAGAAAAGTCAGTCTTCTATTTTGTTGTGTACATGATGTACCAGTACCACTCCTTCTCAAGGAACACCAGTTTACATATTTTTCCCAACAGAGATAACTTTATAAATGTACCATGAGGAGCTCACCATGGCCAGGGATAATCTTTCTTCCCAAAATCATCATCTGTCAAAGGAGAAGATACAAGGAAGAGGCTGTCTTTGGCCCACTTTTGGATACACACCAGATGAAATATGCAATAGCATCCACAACAGCTCCAGACCTAAAGAGCAGACATCAAGCGTCAATTGCTTTAAATGAGGTTTCTGTTTCCACTGGTGAACATCCATATTATCTAAAGAAATGTTTCCCTTTAAAAATGGTTTTTCAAAGATAGATTACACCCACTGTTAGATCAACACAGCCAGCTGAGTTTTACTGTTACAGATTCACACCTATAACCTTTCTTCCGATTCCCATGGGAAGTTTTCACCAAGGCCGACGGAGCCCAAAACACTCAGATAATCAGAGAAATGTTGATTTAAACACACTGTTGGCAGTCATGTAGCACAAATTGATGCCCAAAGAAACACTATTGCCAGCTTAGCTCTGTTCAGACATAGCCTTGCATAGCAAAGCTGGAAAGTCCTGAGAGATGGGGACTCCACAACCACTCTGAGCAAGCTACTGCAACAGTCATTCGACCTTCCTGGTACCCAACCTGCACCTCCCAAGGCCCAGTCTGTGCCACTCTCCCTTATTAAACCACCTGGCACCATAAAGATGACTTTGGCTTTGCCCAAAACTGTAACAATTTGGTAAGAGAAGTGCAGAAGAAAATTTTAAATCTTTTTTTTTTTTTAATAACTCAACACAATCTTATGAAATAATACTGTGAAAATACAGACTTTCCTCATTAACTTATAGAGGACAGTGCCAATGACTAAATTTCTAGAACCATGGTAACTAACTTCCCAAAACTAAAGCTAAGCAGGAGACATTACATAAACAAACAGACTTGGCTGAAATGATACAGATCAAGATAATTAGAAAACCACTGAATTATAAAAGAAAGCTTTCAAATTACCACATCATCTCACTTCTGCTAAGATTAACTTCAAATATCAAGCAAAACATATTCATTAAGGCCTGAAAAAATATGAGTTGAATATATTAAGAATTCATATAAAATATATTGCATTTCTTTTTAGAAAGAAGTTACTGACTACAGTTTCATTGGGTTCTTGTAGTCTGGATATATCTATGATAAGAAATTAAAATATTTTCTTCTTTTTTTTTTAATGTTAAATATACAGTTGCAAACATGTTTTTGATTCAAGTACCTTTAACAGAAAGAGGAAAAAATATTTGTCCTGAAATCTTTCCCATATAAAATGTACCTACATGAAATAGGACAAACTTCTCTGACACATACACTTCTTTTTCATCTCATCAACATTGAGAGCAGCAAAGCTCATTGTAGCTTCCCTGCTGTAAATCTAACAATAGTATCTCTAAACTTCCTAGTATTTCATGTTTTGCTTTGCTACTCCATAGCTTATTGAATACACAATTGTAAGAACTGGCATTTGAGCACTAATCTTTGTCACCTGCTACTACCTAAAACTTACAGACAGCTATATTACACTATGAAAACAAACATATGACCAAAAAGAAAGACATATTCTGATTACAAGCTACACATACAACCACTTACCATCTTCCAGTGTTTCAAAATCCAACGATGCCAAAGTTGCATTTAGTACTTTTACCATTTTAAAGCTATCAATCCCAAGAATAACCTCAATAATAGAATACAAGTTATTCAGACAGTTACATCTGTTTTGCTCTAGAAGATTACTGTAAAGTACTTACAGCTTGGTTCCTTTTAACTGAAGCAATGCAGATGAGACATGTCATGGCCCCTGACTGGAAAGCCTCATTCATGTACTGCCTCGTACGTTCCAGTTCACTTGCATCTCCATCTTTAATGGATAAAGATTTTTAAAGCAATCAGCTCTGATATTTTGTACACGTTGAGACTGCTGCAAAAGTATTGTTTCTCTGAATAAAGCCAGTCATGTATTATTAAAAAAGGCACACTTAAGACAGTTTAAAGCTACACCATTGCTTCTGCATGGAAAGACAAGATGTACACCCAGCATGCACTGCTGGGAAAACATATTTTTAATGTAAGACATCATGATAGAGCCTTCTTCCCAACTGCAGTAAAATTCTAATACACAAGGATACTGCACTGCTTGTGCTTTCATACCAAAATAAAAGTCAAGAAATGAAAAAAACATTACCAGTTTGACTGGTGTAAATTGTAAATGTTTTGTCCAAAATCTTCCCTTGTTTTATTTCAGCATCTTCATCATCATCTTCAGACGAGGAGCTTAATTGGTCTTCAACTAGCTTTTTTGCTGCAGCCTGATTAGCCTTCTTGATTTCATCAAATTTCTTCAGTGAAGATAATTCTATTAAGAGAAAATTCTAATGATGATTAATACCATTATAGCTAATTGCAAACACACATTCAGTTCTACATACTTTCAATTGTCTTTTTCTTCAAAGAGTTTGTTGATTTTATTTTTTTAAGAATATTACATCACTACATTTTCAACACCACACAAGAAGAGATAAATTGTATTTACTTCTTTACTGTGTATTATCATAAAATTCACAGCAGGAATTATTATCTGTCAATACCTGTCAATCTGCTGATAAATCCAACCTAACATACCAGGATATAGGCAACTATAATGCTGCTTTATGAAAAAGATACTTAAAAACCCCATGTATCCCACACAAACACAACTGTCACAGCATGAGGAAGAAAAAAAAAACCAAAACATAACATGCAGTTTTGTTTATAACAAATTTAAAGTTGTTGCAAACTTGCAGATACCATACAGGTATTTCTCCAGCATTTGATATTTGTTAAATTATGACTTTCACTGGATGCCCTCAAATTCAATAAATCTTTATTGCAATAGTGTGTTCATGCTATTTTACAGATCACTGCCTTTCCATTGAGACTACTAGACTCAATATATCTACAGGGATTCTGTCAAGTTTAGTTTTAAGGTTCTCCTTAAGAAACTATGCTGCCACTAAAAGAGCTCTGTCTGGCGTTTCTCGGGTGTGTTTCCCGAGGATGAACTTGCACTCGCAGCTGCCTCTCGCACCGAAAGCCCGCACCCTTCCCCGAGCGGAGCAAAGCGTTTCCCTGACCAGCGCTCCTAACGCTGTCTCTACCGAGCAATGCCCTGGCTGTTTCCAGCCGCAAAGAAACAGATGTTTCATCCACTACTCCACACTTTACTCTTTGCTCCGAGAAGTCGCCGCACCCTGTGCACCCTGGCGAGGGCTCAGCCCCCCCTCTCCTCGCCAGTGCCAGAGGCCTCCGCATCTCCCCCCGGCAGGAACCTGCGGGCAGCACACGGCCAACACCGGCTCGACGCCGCCGAGCACCGCGGGACCGGGGTCGGGGCCCGCCAGCCTCCCTGCCCCGGGGACAGCCCCGACCTCGCCACCTGCAGGGGCTCCCAGCCCGGGGCCCGGCAGCGCGGGTAGGGGGCAGAACGCCACACTCACCGCTGGCCCCCTCGCCGATGGTCCCCGCCGCCGCAGCGCGGCCACCGCCGCGGCCCCGAGCGGCCGGGGGCC
>VZTB01012671.1:49736-104141 GCA_013397245.1 Thryothorus ludovicianus
TATAACCTTTCCAGGAGCCACTTGGCACTACTTCCTCTCGTCCCGTTTCTCGTTACTTGGGGGGAAGACACCGCGCCCCGTCACCGCCGCCTGCCTTCGGGTGCGCGTGTGGAGCGATGCGGTGCGCCCCGAGCCTCCGGTAACTCTGCCCGCCGCTCCCACCGCCCCGAGCCCCCTGCCCTCCGGTAAATGTCTGCCTGCCGCTCCCTCCGCCTCAAGCATCCTCTCCTCCGGTAACTCTCTGCCTGCCGCTCCCACCGCCCCGAGCATCCTCTCCTCCGGTAACTCTCTGCCTGCCGCTCCCGCCCATGCCGCTCCGGCAGGCATTGCCCCCGTAGCTCCTCCAAATTCGCAGCTCCTGGAGTATGAGAATTTAAAACCGACTACAAACCCTATTTAGAAACTTCACTGAAGTACAGCCAGAAAGTTTTAGTGCACGGAAGCATAAACTGAGAAACCTGTGTGTCTCCCTAGTTCTGACAGATAAAGGCATTCCATTATTGACACTTCCTTATAACACTCATGCTTATAAGTGCCAGGAGGAAACTTTACATTTAGCCTTTTTTCAGCAAATACCTTCTCATAAATGTTGTTATAGAATATTTCCAAGTATAAGTGGTCTGAAAATAGTAAGCAAACCACGGGAGATCAATTCTAGTTTTCTGTTTTATTTTGAAGTGGTTTAAATCAGAGTTTTTTTAGTTACAAGAAAGAGGCAGCTAGTGAATACAATTCATGTCTTAGACTGAAGGATAAATACCAAAAAAAGAATGTTAATAGTAGATATCTGCCCTTTTATAACTGAAAACTTCATATCACACATTTATCTAATGAAGTCTTAAGCACTTCAACAAAGGAGAGAAGTGCTTGCTAATTGCCTAGTAGCTATATAGAATAGGCTGCTGCTGGCATACAGATTGCAAATTATATTCAAGAGTTGGAAGAATGCTGATTGCAAAGTCCAACACTCACAATATAACTAAATACCAGAATAATCCTTGTTCCTGTGTACAGGGATAGAATCTTTACTGACAGGATGGCATACCCTTTTCCCTTATCAGCTTATTAAGCCATTTATCAGTCAAAGCACAGGATCAACAGGGCACGACCAGCCACTTTATATTTATATATTCTGTGCATTCAGTACTTCATGCAATTTCATCCTTGCAGTAAATCAGGAGTTATTTCTAGATCTCTGGCATCCTGAAAAGCATCAACATTACAAAAAATAAAACAGCCATAAAGAATAAAATATTATCTCAATCTCATTAAGGAAAGAATGCAAGTGTTGAGGTATTATTGACAGTAACATGTACATATGTATTTTTTAAGAGTGGCAGTCCAGTTGCTCAGGATAATCAACTTTTCCTAAATAGAGAATTACACATTCTCTCATTACAGTCCCTTTCTTCACTCCCTTTCATCAAACTTATCCAATGCTACGTGACTATGATCAAATTCTACTGAAAATACCCAGCTGCAAGTACTCAGCTGGGACCATAACTATGGAAATAATTTTTTTTGCTGATGAAAAAAGACATAAATTAGGGGGAAATCAAAGGAGATAGTGCATCTTAAAGCAGTTGAAAATGGATCTAACATATGAATCTATAGATCTTACTATCTCAGAAGCAGTTATGAAGAAAGAAATCCTCTATCACTGAGAAAAAACAGCCTCTTTAGTCTCATTCTTCCCTCAACAGCATCTACAGAAGACACTGAAGGAAGAATTTGGCATGTTGTTGTCATATCTTCCCTTGCACTTGGCCAGGATAAACAAGTGTTACATTAAGGACATAAACATTTGTAATTGCAAACCTTCAAAACTTAGTCTATGTTCTTCAGCCACATGATTACATGAAACAGAACAAGCTTTAATGTATATTTTTATTTGTATGTTATTTGTATATTTCTATATTATTTGTTTTTATTGTGAAAAGAACACTAGATTGTGAGGCATCCATATCTTTCATACTGATACTTGCAAAAAGTTTTATTTTCTGCTCTCTATATTCCAGCCTTTGCATGCATTATCCTGAAAAAAGAGTATTTCAAACTGCCCACTTATATGTCAAGAAATCAGCCAAGGTGGACCCAATGAAGTAATAGTATTTTCCAAATCTTATAGCCTTCACTATTTTCATCTACATTGTAGATATACCTAATTCTTTTTATAATATCCCATACTTAATTAATTCCATGTTAATCAATAGATATTAAAATGTGCTCAATAATAAAAAATAATATAGAGGTTAATGACTTCAAATAATATAATTGTTACCAAACCTTTCCTTCTTTCCATAAGCAGACACAAAGAAATTATTTTAACACAACCAGCAACACTTCCAATATTTGCCAGTATATGGCAGTATATGTGCATCTGCCAGAGAGCAGCATTACAGAGTACAAAACACATTAGCAGATAATACCACCTGTTTGTGCAAGACCAAAATGTTATCTTTCATTCTCATTCTTGATTCTTCTTTTTCTGCCCCAAAACTGCCAAATATGCACTGCTTGTAGGAGATTGGTGACATTGTCTCAAGAAATAATCTTTTTTTTGGTAATTAATAGTCGGGTACTACAAGGAATAGAAATTAATATATTCAGCCCCAGTCAAGATTTGACCCTCAGTCTTATTGGCAACTTCCATTGTTTTTATTCTGCTTTTGATGATCCAGGTTTATCTGTGGATGGATCTGCTTCTTCTAAGTCTGCAAACTCTTCCTCTATAACTGGCTTCAATATTTTCTCTATTTGTGTAAGTCTTTTTTTCACTTTCTGTTGTGCACCTTCATACTCAGCCAGCAACCTGGCAAACTTTGTTTGTAACCTGTCCATAGCACGTTCCATGTAAGCGACCTTCTCTTCCAGATCTTTAGGATCACTTCCTAGATTTGCAATTTCAATGTCCAGCAACCCATCTTTCATTAGGATTTGCTTGCCTTTTTCTTCCAGCATAGCTTTTGCATCTGGATACTCTGTTAAAGCCTCCATGAGATCATCTTTAGACAGACAAAACAAGTCTGAGTATCCAATACTTTTAATATTGGCTGTTCTTCGATTGCCAGCTTTGCTACCCTTGATATTAAGAATGCTGATTTCTCCAAAGTAGCTGCCATCACTTAGGACCACAAATTGGGTAATTCCATCATCAGCAACTACTGCCAGCTTGCCTTCCTTGATAATGTACATCTCTCGTCCAATATCTCCTTTTCTGCAAATGTAATCTCCAGGACTGTATACTTGGGGCTGGAGTTTCAAAACCAGTTCAACCAGCAGACCAGCTTCACAGTCCGCAAAAATCCGAACTTTTTTTAGCGTTTCCAGGTGAACATTGATTGCAATCTCAGCTCTTAGTTTATCTGGCAGATACTTCAAGACTTCTCTTTCATCCACAGCCTTTTTATTTGTCCACAGGTAGTCAAACCACTTTATGACTCTTTTTTCCATGTCCTTGCTCACATTCCGAAAGTGCATATACTGCTTGATAGCATCAATCCTTGCTTGAAATTCCGCCCTGGCAGCGTTCATGTTGGAGATCATGGAGCCCACATTACCAACAATGGTGGCAAAGATCAGTACTCCAACCAAGAAGTCAACAACCACGAAGAAATACTCAGAGTCTCTTACAGGAGGGGGCGTCTCACCAATAGTAGTCAGGGTCAGTGTTGACCAGTAGAGGCTGTAGACATATTTTCTGGTCAGGCGGGCAAATTCAGGATCTGAGGTGTTGGGGTAGACCCACGTGTCAGCCCCAAATCCAATGGCTTTTGAGATGGAATAGTACACACAGGCATTCCAGTGAATAATAATCACAATGTACATGACAAGGTTAGAGATCCTGAAGATATTTGGGTAGTTTGTTCTTGTTTCTGTTCTCTGGAAGAATTCAAACATCCGAGCTACTCTGAGTAGTCTGTTTATTCTCAATTCCGGGTAATTCAGTCCTAGCTTAAAGTACAAGAGATCAGTTGGTATGATTGACAGAAAATCCAGTTTGAATTGAAACGATTTCTTGTATTTCTCTCGTAGCTTTTGTTCTTCTTTCACCAGAAGACCTTGCTCCAGGTAACCTAAAATAAAATTGTAAATAACAAAAAATGCCACAGATTCAAATGTCAGTCCAAATCCACTCCGAAAAGTATTTTGGGTGCAAATTTCATATGGAACATAACTTCTCTTGTTTTTTAATATTTAATTTCTTATTTCCAAATAGTCAGCTTAGTGCTATAAGTTTCAGTTTCATCTGTGAAAGATAAACAATTCTAGATCTGAATATTTTCCTGCACTTTTCCACTATGATGAACATCTGAAAACAAAAACCATCTTCTCCTACAAAGAAACCTCCACAAGCTATAGGAAGGATGATTAATATGAAAAAGAATTGGAACACAGGAATTCCAGTTCCATATTGAGTGTATCTACTTAATATCTCTATAGGATAATATTTTAAAATAAATGGTTGCAACTGAAGTTAATGGGATGTCTTGTTTGCTCAATGGTCTTGGAAATGAAGCAAATACTTGAATCTCCCCTGAATACAAAAACCAAATTTAGATACTGGTTTTTCAGAACTCCTGATTCTCTCTGCTGCACCATATTTCTTTTGTCTTGGTGAGTCGACTGCAGGCAGAACAGCTTGTACCTGCATATCTCAAACTTTATGTGTTCTTTGAGTAATACATCAGAATTTCATCAGAATTTCTCCTACTTTTACAGTAAGGCTTCAATCTTTCAGAAATCTATCTCAGTGTCTTTTTTTCACTATTGCACCTTATCAAGGCTATTCAGATAAGTGAAGCAGTAGTGATTTTATTTTAAAAAAAATTGTCATAAATATGTAAAAAGGAATAGTTAATCATTGAGTATATTTACCTGTCCTTGTCCGTACAAACATATCAGCAACGTAAATGGCATCAGAGACGTAATCAATAACAAACCATGCCACTAAGTAATCATGCTGAAGCTCATCAAAACAGGCTCTGAATATGAAAAAACAGAAGTAAATGACCATAAAACAAAAATTAAATACTTGCATGAATCAGTGATTAATAGAATATTTTTTTATCTAGTCAGGGATATTATGATTTTCTAGAAGTTCTGTGTAGTCATTAAAGGAGTACATCACCTAGCAATAATCATGGTCCAGTTGTACATGACAGGCATTGTGATGCAGAACAACCAGTTGTAATATATATTTCCTGCTGGATCAATGGTGAAAATATCTTCCTTATTCCTAAGTGGTAAGCCGGGGGGAAAAAAGAGATTTAATGAGAGACTTGAAATACATGTATCATTTTTGAGGAATTAAGCACTGCAGAAATTATTATTGTGAAATAAGTGGTCTTTATCAAAGTTCAACTTCCTTGCTCAGATGCATGGAAGTTATGAAGCTGGTGTGACTTGGTGTGACACAAACTTTAGAATCTAAAGTTTGCTGAGCAAAATTAGCTTGACAGTCTCACTTTACTTTATAGTGGCACATGTGATTTTTATATTATTTTTTTCCTACTCAAACAAGACTCTCTCTTGTCTGGTAACTTATTTTTATCATAAAAAAAATACGTGACTACTAATTTTTAGCTAAATATAAATTATGAGATGAATCATGCCTGTCTCATAGGGAAAAGTCTAGCCCCGAGGAAGATAAATCATTGGCATAGTTTACATAAAGAAACCAAAGAACAGGAAATCATACAATATCTTGATTCATGTTTTCAGATCACCTCCATGCATGCATATTTCTGTTGTCCACATATGAAGTTAAGTCAAAACAACTCTACTCCAGGGAGAACAGCAGCAGTCTTTTCACTCATTCACTAAGGTAAAAACATCTTTGCAGGACATCTGTGAATTTGTCCTTACATCAAAAGCAGTTTTATTATGTAGCATAACTGGACCTAAACAAAAAGTACTTACGCTTCTATTTCTTTCTTCTTCAATTTATCTTTATTTTTATTTTTTTCCTTTTTTTCTTTGTTCTTCTGTGTTTCTCCATCCTGTTTTTTTTCTGGCTTGCTAAGAAATAGAATAACATTTTCCATTGTTAAGGACCAAGTTAAAACATACTTAGAAAAAATCTAAATATCTTAAAAATCGTAGTATTATAACTCTTCATCTTACCTCTTCTTTTCTTTTTTCTTTTTCTTCTCCTGTCTAAGAAAAAGAAAAATATGATAGGCTTAAGGGATGCACATCCCATTTTTTCAACATCAATTTATTAGAAGCATCTCAATTCAGTAAGGATAACATTATACTTAGGTGTTTGGCCTTCAAAAAAAGTGGGGTTTTTATTGCTTATTGTATTCACCTAGAACTACTTTTTAAAAAAATTAATAGTTACAATATCAGTAACTTTGATAGTAAGGATAATCATAATCCTTATATGCATATCCTTATCATGATGTGCATGAAGTTGAAAAGTATGTGCAATCTCTTTTGGGTTTACCTGAATGACATAACTGTTTCTAATGAAACTATTAGATATTTATTATAATTATTAATTTCTGCATCTGTAATCAAAATTACAGTACTCTCATTTTATCAAATAGGAAAGATACTTACTCATCTTTATTACTATTATTGTTAATATTGTAGCATGCAAATACTCCAGGTAGATATTGTTGCCTGGGGAACAACAAAACAACACCATTATACGATATCTGCTGAAATAAAAAAAAAATCTCCTAAATATTTACAATATGGAATATACTATAATCTTAAAACTTAGTTTACTACTAAGACTGAAGAAAATTATATGACAGCAAGTATATGTGCTTAGATAATCCTGTGTAAATCATCAAACTAAAAAAACCCAAACTGACACAAAATATATTTGACATACCTGTTTTCCCCTTTGTGCATCGGTCCAAGGTCCTTACTGGTGTCATGCACTACCACACTGGGAACAATTGTATGGGAGTGATGGGTTTCAATCACTCCCACCTTCATGGTCAGGACTGTTTTAACTTGGGTTGTTGAAGAAGACTGAATAATAAAAAAAAGAAATCAAGTCATTTCACCACTAGAATAAGTAGCTTTTTTCCCCTAAATGTGAATCCTTTACATCCTTGCTTTCCTGAGGACCAACAAGAACATTTGCAATTTCCTGCCTCCCGTGACATTCCCACCAGACAAGAAAATGACCTGGCAACTGCTGCTAAAGGGAACATTGCACACATCTTTAGGGAAGTAGTAATTTAGATCTTTCTCCAGAGTTTTTAACACATACTTTGAAAATATTTAATTAAGTGTGCTTGAAACATCTGCTGCTGTTTCTTTGGGTTTTGAACCAAAGGCTTGAAGCACTGTATCAAGATGGACAAACAGATTCATGCACAGGTGACATCCTGAAAACCAGACTAAAAAGTATCCCCTGGTTGTAGGTCCAAAGAAATCTCAGTATATCTGATAACTGAGAGTTACATGCTTTTGAGACCAAAGAGTGAGTTCTGTAAATAAGAGGGTAAGATTAAGGGTAGTAGTTTCTTTATTCATATAGCAGATGGTATATAATCACCTAAATAGAAATGTTAGTGGCTCTTTATATCTAATCTGTTCATCTCAATGAAAAAAATCTGAAAATGTTTTCTAGCTAATACAGTGCATTCTACTACATAATTTTCTAGCACTGGTGTATTGCTTCTGCTCTCCTATTCCACCACTTATTCCTGCAATGCTGTCAGTTGTATCTTGGCATCAGTGAGACTGCCAACTCATGAATTCTACCAGTGTGATTTGCTCTTGCCAGAGCCATTTAGAGAGGGTAATAAAACAGATATTGATACTGCTATCCACTGCAGTAACAATATCCCTGTATGTGTGAAATCAGAGTATAGGGATCTCTGTAAGCCACAAACTGACAAATGAGTGTCTGTACCACTGGTAAGTAAAGTTAATGCCATGGGGATCAGTCTAAAAGCAGTGTATTCTGGCACACCACAAAGGAGAAGCAGAATGATACAGCTGGCATTACTGCCAGTCTTACTTGACTTCCCTTATTTGTCAGTGAAACTAAAAATACACCTATACAGGAAATAAGAGAGGAAATTCATATTTCCAGCACTCATCAGACATGAATGACATATGGTGCAAAAAAAAATATATAATGCAGCAGTATCACAGAATAACAGAATATTCTGATTTGAAAGGGATCCACAAGGAGTCCAACTCTAAAGTGAATGGCCCATGCAGGGATCAAACCCACAATCTTGGTGTTATTAGCACCATGCTTTGACCAACTGGGATATAATGTTCTACAAAATAGGAAGATAAAGACTGAAGATAAGGATGTGTTATTCCATGAATAGTCCTAAATATAGTCCAATATTATTGGTCAGTCTTTAAATGTTTACCAGCAAGGATCAAGTCTAAAATAGATAGACATAAAAATATTCTAAATATCTAAGACACGGCAAACTTCAGGAATTAAAAAATTCATGAGGAATTAAACAAAAAACAAAAAAATAAAAATGAAAACAAAGTGAAACAGGGTTTCCACTGACTTACTGCTTGAAAGTGAGAGGATTGAAATTACACTGAGTTCAATTAAGTTGCTTTATATCTGCTTACAGGTACTCTGAAAGCTCTATTAATGCTGGCACATGAAATTCTATCCTGATTAAACCCATATCCTCCACAGGGCTACACAAATAATGGTGCAAAATAAAGCTGTGTCCAACTCAGCATCAGACAAATGAAAATGCATTAATCTCAAGGGAAATAATTTCTCCGAGAGAGTGGGCTCTAAGCCAGTGAGTTCTGGTAGTACTCACAGTACTAGCATTTCTATATAGGCATGTATTTTTCATGTTTACTATTGCTCTTTGAGTCTCCTTTAGTTTCAAGAACAAAAAAAAACAAAACAAACCAAAACAAACCAAAACAAACCAAACCAGAATTTTGACTTTGTCTCTCCAAACATACTGATTTGCTCTTGTACTAGAGTTTAAAGACGATAAGTATGATATAAAATAGAATGTATCCAAAATGACACAGTAGCCTGAAGGCTGGGGAAAAAATCTGTGTCCTCTACATTCATGTTCTTCAGGTTAATAAGATTTTCTCTGCATTTTTTCAAATAAACAAATTCCTCTGGCTCTGTTGGTGTCTCTTGTAGGCAGAGGCACTGTGTGTTCTGGGGAATTAGCCATGGCAAAGGACTTGCTGGGAAAAAAGAGCTGCCATTTGAGGCAGGAGTGGACATTTCATACTACTGAGACAATGAAAACATTAAGT
The DNA here is from genome assembly GCA_013397245.1 of Thryothorus ludovicianus. Taxonomy (NCBI): domain Eukaryota; kingdom Metazoa; phylum Chordata; class Aves; order Passeriformes; family Certhiidae; genus Thryothorus; species Thryothorus ludovicianus. The sequence continues at coordinate 58,977 of VZTB01012671.1, forward strand.
GGCATAGAAATTGAAATATTAACTACCCTGTAGTCTCAAAATACCAAGCTTGAATGTCAAGCTTAGCTAAGTGCTGCACTGGGTTATTTTCCTTGTCAGTCAGGATGGGTAGCACAAGAATATCTTCAAATTCCATGAGTCTAAAAGCAAATTGTGGGGAGTTTAATTTCCCAAGTCTAAGACACAGAAGAACTAATGCAGCATGTGCCCAGTGCAAGTTGGACAGACACAGAAATTAAATTTAGTTTGAGGACTGTTGTTACCTTGTTACAGCATTTTCCCATACTAAGCACAGTAGAAAATATCCCATTAAACTCAGTGGGTCTGAACTCATCTTCATGCATTTTCAAGCATTTCAAATTTCTTACAAAATCCCATCACTATCGTGTTTCTTATTCTGTACTCACACATATATTTTCTTCTCTTAAACTGCTACATTGTCACAGCTTGTTACCGTGCTGTTTAATATTGGCATGTGCATTTTCACATTACCATATTTAGGTAACAAATTCAAAAGGTAATAGAGAGATTATTTCTTTAGACATATTTTAGATTTCTACCATGTGGTTTTTATTCTATCATCCCAAATAGTTTCTTTTTACCACTTTGAATTTTTAAAAATATAACTATGGTACACAACCGAGTTTTCAAGCATTATGACCTGAAAACTAATTATATTAATTACTATGCATCCAAATCTTTAGGGCTGCAAGAAAATGAAGGCAGTATCATCCTTTTACAGGGTTGTGATGAGTGGAAAATCAGCTTCTTTTGCTTATGCTCTTTTATTTTTACATATTTCTCCCTTTCTTACTGGCCCACCACATTCACATCTCTAATCATTATTTTCATAGAGAAAATGTTTTAAATAAACAGATTTTGGAACAGATTTTGGCATCATATAAAGACCTAATTTTTTTATTTACAAAAAGCAGCAAAAAAATCTTCATTAACATTGAAAACTGCAGCATGCTACAGTATGATCTGTCTTTTCTAACATGCTAAGAGTCCTTAGCAGTTTTACAATAAGCAGTTTCAAGAAGCAGTGTGCATGCTTACCTTGGTAATGTAATCTGCTGCTTCTAACAGAGATTTCAGTCCTTTAAATCTGCCACATTTCCTTACTACACAAGTAGAATCACCATGAAAGGCTAAATAAAATCAACATTTCATAAATAAATCCCTTATTGATTGATTTCATAAAGCGCCAGCCCCCTGTGCAGTTCTCTGCATTATTCCCAAGGAAGGACATGGTTATTAGAGGAGGATTTCCTTGACCTAGTGATGGATTTTGAGATTTAGAGGGAGATGAAAGTGACAGTGGCAGTCAGTATTATCCTTCACCTGAGCAGAGGCTTATGAGCCCTATCTACAAGCACAAGAAGGGACAAATACTGGAGTGTGCTCTGTTTTGAAACTGGAAAAAAATATTGTAAAATAACTATATATTCAGTACTGCCTGCTCACTTGTTTTCTTAATATTGCAGATGCTTTTTAACTATAGTAATAGTTTTTTACTGTAATAGATAAAACACCATGAATAGGAATCTCCTAGTTATCTTAATGTGTATACCATATGGCTGAAGAGAAGGAAATAACTTTTTAAACTACTTAAAGTTCTTAAATAATATAACATAAAATTATTTTGATGCTTAAAAAAATCCAGTGATTTGTGGATACATTTTTAGTGAAAATGCCTTGATGATGAAGTTTTAAGACACTTGAACTGATCTTCAACTTCGGTATGGATTATGACTTTGCAAAATGGTTTAAGTAGCTGCATTCCTCCCCCATTAGAAATGTGCAAGATTGCATCTATAGTGGCCAGAGTCCAGAAAGGCCCAATGAGGATCCTAGCACATACTTCAAAAGAGAAGATAGTATTTGTATACATCACCTTTCATATTTCACTGCTGGATACTGTAAGAATGAGGAAAATAATGTTCTCTGAAGTTTAAGTGATTAATTTTTTAATCTGGCATTTTGTATGTGGCCTATTTTTGTAAAAGAAAAAGAAAAGGCTCTTAAGCAGCAAAAAGAGGTAAATGTTGAAACTTGAGTTTATATCTTTGTCACAATTCAGACATAGATAAAGTTACTAAATTAAGTTTTAATTTTGCTTCACAAAAAGCAGAATTCAGGAAAGCAGTCCAGCCCCTGGGACTCCAGGATTGTGACACATTTGTTTCTATAACAAAGGGCAGCAGAAAAAAAATGCCATTAGCAATCATAGGAACCAACTTAACTCTTGCAGCCCGGATGACTGAGTTTATGGATTTAAACATAAAACAAAAACTCAGCACAGATCACCTCCTTATGACAGAAACAAATTAGACATAACTGCTGCTATGACTTTCCAACCCTGAGGAGAGTCATTCCATTTTTCAGAGAAGAGAATATGCATTTGAAATTTAAAGAATAAAAATAATTTAAAATAAGACAGTAATGGGCAACAAGGAAATGCATAATCTTATGCACAATTGAAGCCACGTACACCAGTTTTGAATATGATATGCAACATAATAAATAGATAAAGAAGTGAATAATCTTCTAAATTCTGGCATATGCCTTGCTGTTGTCTTTGAAGAGTTGAAATGCATCTCTTATCCTAAGATCATAGATATGAAAGGAATCTCAGAAGGTTACTGCATCCAACTAGTATTGATTCTTGATCAGTTTTACCTCTGTCATTCTCCAGGGTTTTTCCTTGTCTTTCTGTCTGAAAGATGTCAATGTTCAGTGCTGAGCAGTGATTCTGTGAATATGTGGTGGCACTAAATGTTTGGGACATATGCCTTGTTGTGTGTCACAAAAGAGTTGATACATCTTTTTAATCTGGTATATAACTGCCAATTTTCTTATAAAATAATAATTCCTGCAAAGCAATGCTAACTTTTTTTTTCTTAATTTGTTTAACCTGGAGTTTTTCAAATTTCTCAGACGAAGATGAATCCTCCTAGGCCTGGCCGGTTCCTTGTCTGACAGTGGCCAGGACCTCACTAACCTGTGAAAAAATTTGCAGGACAAATTCTGGATGAGCTCAGCACAGTGGTGTCAATTCTGCCCTCCCTTAAAAAACAGTTACATAGCTATCACTGATATATATTTGTTTAATGTCAATATTTTTTAATGGGTGTTTTGCCTGTCATTCTGTATTCCAGTGAAGTAACCTTCACTGGATTGATGGGAGGATGACTGCACTAATGGATTATTATTTTAGTGGGCCAACTATAATCTATTTTTGCATCTTGCATGGTCATCATCTGTAATTCTTCTCAATCCTATTAAGGCTACATGTAGTTCAGATACCCATAGCCAAAACACTCGACACATTACACATATAAATGACATAAATAAGCAGGTTTTAATGGCACAACATTGCTTTTCAGCTTGCTGTGTTGAAGTCCTGTAAACAGATGAGTGTTTGGATTGGGACCACAGTTTTGGCAGGCTTATTTTCTGCAAAAACTGTTCTTTTTTTTCTAGTGCTAATGTGATTTTGGCAATTAATGTCGCATTGAAAGTGCTGTAGCTGAGAAGACTCCAGGGCTTCTGGCTTATTTATGCTCTTGTGTAGAATTCAGTGTCATGAAACTCAACTGGCCCCAGTGAGGCTTGATGACTGGAAAACCATCAGTGCCAACAGTGCCTCCACCAATAAGTGGTACTGTATTTTTACTTTAGGGTGCATGATAGAGAGTGAAATAGGAGCTGGTTAAGGTGTGTATTGGATTTTCATGTGCAGATGAGGCTGGAATCTCAAAGCACTCCAAGTGCTCTCAGGCACAGGGCACAGCACCACACGGTGTGCTCAAATACTGTCAAAGTCTTTCACCATCCAGGTCCAGACCCTAGTTTTTGCATGATTACCTGGGACTAGCACTTCTGAAATGTCTTCATTGTGTCTGGCCACACCTGGCAGTCTTTTCCATGCCCTGAGATGAACCTGCAGTAAGATTATCCTTATGCCTTCCAGGTTCAGTGGGAGTCTCTCCCCTGAGATGTCTCCAACTCCCAGCCTGAAACCTGCAAGGAAAGGGAGACTGGCTTATCAGAAAACTCTCCAGAAAACACTACAACTTCACTCAGTGGTATAATTGGGATAAAGAATAATTGTAGTGACCCTACAGGAGTTCCAGAAGCTCTGTACCATCAGCACTCTAGCAGAATTTTATTGCAAGTTAAAATAATATAGGCAAACTTGGTTGGTTGCACAGAATAATGATGCTAAAATGTTTACACATACAAAGGTGATTCTGATTAAACAAAAATCATCAATCTCTAACTTTGCCACCAGTAAGAGTGGTAGAAAATGCACTGTAGATTAAAAGGGTTTGATAAATCTAGCCTTGCATGTTATTCACTCTTTGTAGTATAGGAGTTAAGGTGGTACTATATGGGCATTTAAAAGGGAACATGTATACAATTAATCTCTATACAGTAAGTACAGCAATCTAATAATTTTGAACTTAAGTCTAGAGACATTTTATTTTTTTCTCAATTGAACTTAATTTCTTCACATATTGTTCCTGCAGGTCTGCACTAGATCACCATGTAGTGGGGTACATAGAATTCCCATGGTCAGAGCTACATTCACAAATCTACTTCCGTAATTTTTGTCTACTTAGTAATTTTGGCTACATGCCAGGAGAGGTAATAAACCTGTCTGCAGCTTCTGTATTGAACAGAACTCATGTTTGGATACTGTTTTGTAGCAGCAACTGCTGGCAGAGTAACACAGAACAGGGAAGCTGAGCAATGATAACAGGATTTTAAAATGCCACAGGCAATTTTCCTAAATTATAATAAAAGAGATAGATCTTGCTTCATGTCTGCACCTGAATTAGCTGCACAGTGAACAGGCTTTCTAATTGTGGTGAAACTTGAGATCATCTTCAGTATTTACGATAATATAATTAAATACTGCATAAGGAATTCAATGTATATGCACATAAGAAAAAAAAATCCTCAACAAGATTAAAGAATTTATAACAAAGCCAAGGAGACACACAAGTTATGGTCATTAAATTGTTCATGGCTAACACACATGTAAAGATGGGATTTATTAAGACACAAAAATGAGGTTTCCAATGATGGTTTTAGTTATAAAGGTAAAAGATCAAAATTCGCTAGATAGTCAGTGCTTCCATTTTTATTGAAGATCAAAAATCAAAATCAGTGCTTGCAGGCTCTAAGGAAAGTTTCATTAAACATTATATCATGAAGTAATGTAACTATGTAAGTAGCAGAATTTTAACATAAATTTTCTCTTGCATTTTCCACACATTTAATGGGGAGGAAATAGTGCAATAACACAGAAAGGCACAGCAGGGTTTCATAAAACACTTATTCCTCTTTGGGAGAAATGGAAATTGCCACAAAATTGCTTTGACTGTTAGTATATGCATATTTTTATTTCATATATAGAAGGTTGATCTGTGCTTAGCTGCATCTGGTGCAGATCCAGGGAATTAAATGGGTCTGTGCTGATTTGCATTAGTTCATGGTCCAGGCATGAGCTAATCAGTCATAAAGTGTCATAAGTGTCATTTTGAATGGTAAATTGGCATCTTTTTCCTCTTTACGTCAGTTGATAAGATTGTATATCAATACTTTATTTTCTTTCCCATTTGACCTTTACTTGTCATCCAAAATAAAGAAAAATATATCAATGTTGACAAAATTACTTTCATGCAGTTTGTTTCTTCCTGACATTGTCTTGAAGTTCTTCAAAACAAGTTGAGTATGAAAACTGCTAATCATCAGTGAAGTGTTCACACATGAAGTATGTCCAGTCTCTGTAATAATATTATAGATTGCAAATTTTTTGCATCTGTCTACTGACTTGGATTGTAAGTCACTTGGATTGTGTGACTTCATATTTTTTCTCAAAAGAAAAAGAGTTTCATAGTAGTTTTTGCAGCTTATTACAATAAAAAAATATGAAGCATTTAAAGATTTTCAGCCAAGAAACAATAAGTATATAGAATCATTTAAGTTAGAAAATACTCTTAAGATCATTAAATACAAGTTAACATAACACTATTATGTTCATCATTAAATCATACTCATCAACACCATATCTATACATCTTTTAAATACCTCCAGGGAAGCTGAGTCCACCATTTCCCTTGGCAGCCTATCCCAATGCTTGATTGGGACATTCCCCTGGCAAAATTTGAAGCTGTGTCTTCTTGTCTGGTTCCTTTTGACTTGGAAGAAGAGACCAACCCTCTCCTAACTATAACTCTCCTTCGAGGCAGTTGTAGAGAGGTGTAAGGTTTATCCTGAGCCCCCTTTTCTCCAGGCTAAACACCCCCAGCTCCCTCAGCCCCTCCTCACAGGACTTGTGCTCCAGATCCTTCACCAGCTCCAGTGCCCTCCTCTGGACTTGCTCCTGCACATCAATGTCTTTCTTGCAGTGAGGGGCCCAGAACTGAGCACAGGATTCACAGTGTGGCCTCAGCAGTGCCAGCTTCAGGGGGACAAAATTTTGCTGGCCACACTATTCTTGATACAGGGCAGGATACCCTTGGTTTTCCTAGCCACCTGGGCACACTGTCAACAAATGTGTAAATCAGATTAAATATTTTATTCATTACTTAAATAGACTTTGATGTCCATGGTCTGCTGAAGGACCTGGCTGGTACAGAGGCCCATCTACAGAAGTATGAGCTGTATTGTTTCTCAGTATTCTTTCTCTGGGTACTGCACCACAGTGAAGCCATGAGCAGCAGGTCAGCAAGAGCTGTGCCAGAAGAAGAGGTGGTCTTTGGCTGCTCACCCTCTCCCACCTTCTCTGCTGCTTCAGCAGGATTTTGAGGATATTACCACTTCCCTTCTCAGCGGATCTACCCAGTCGCTTGCAGGATTGCAGCAAGCTCAAGAAATTGACACATTTTTGCAGAAAAAGGGATGTGAACACACAGAGATGACAGATCTGAGAAGATACAGGAAACAGGAATTTGAAGCAGATGTAGATATGCATCTGTCCATATATATCGTTTTATCCTACGGGCATGCTTGTGTTGTACAAGAAGATCACAGTTTGCTCCCAAAGTTTCAGCTTGTGCTTTAAAATTTTGATTTAACTGTTTCAAATACCATTTAAAATTATTGCTCTGTTTTTTCAGCAGTAACCTGCTTTAGAAATGTTAAAGCAGAGAAGTCAAACTTTTTATCATGCAGCCTGCACTGGATCCACCTTCCACAGAAGTTATTATAGTGTTGACATAATAAAGATAAAGTGGAATGGTTATTAAAATCACAAAAAACAAATGCAATGTTCCTTTTCTTCTAACATACAGAGCACAGTTATACTTAAAAATAAATACATAAATTAAAAATGAGACTAAGACATTGAAACTGATCTCTTGGTTTAACCTCAGGACTGCAAAGTCAAGGATGCCTAAGGCAAGGAAAACCAAGTTATTTTGCTGAAAATATAATCATATTTCAGGAGTATGCCCCACTTTTCAAAACCAATGATTATTAGTTTTGGTACTGTACTGCAAAGCCTGCTTACAGCTCTAATCTCAATCTTGCATGTCCCTGTGGTGCTCTGTGGAGGTGTGTTAAATTTGCAATTTTGCCTTCAGTTAGAGAAATCCTTGTGCATGCTAAAGGTCTGCAGACTGTGCCTGGAAGTTTGCTAGGCAACACGTAATGTTTTATTAAGCATCACATTTTGTAAATGTATTTCATTTAGTCATATCAAAACCAAGACCTTAGACTTCCATTTTGAAACTATTGATTGGGTAATAAAGATAATTATTTCTTATGACAACTCGGAGCCTGTTAAGCCACAGGCAGTCATCCCAGGGTATGCGTCACCAGGCACTGCCCTTGTTCTGCGACGCTGGCACCGTCTGGCCGGGGGATCCCTGTGCTTCCCGCAGATCCACTGGCTAAAGCGAGCGCTGGCAGCTTGTCACAGACATGTGGTTGCACATCGACACTGCTCACCTCTTCTCCCGGCTACGAAGGGGAAGAAAATTACATCTATAGAAACTCCCAGGAGAGGCAAATGCTGCCAAGGCACTTCAGGAGAGAGCGCTCTTCTTTGGATTCAGCGCTCAGGTGTTCAGCACGCCCCAGGTCTGACACTTGGTAACGACGGAAAAGCCCATTCGGGGTCATTCCTGGAGCCCTTTCCCCCAGGACGGGTCCAGAGGGGTGGCGGGGATGCCAGCTCCGTCTCCAGCGGAGAGCGGGCGCGCCCAGGTGCGCCGGGCCGCGCCCGGGCGGGCGGAGCCGCAGCGTGGAGCCCGCGGAGCCCGCAGCCATGGGGCCGGGAGAGGCGCTGCCCGGNGGACACCGGGAACCGGGAACCGGACACCGGGAACCGGGGATGGCGCGGGGCTAGGGACGCGGAGGGTGCGCGGGGCGCGGAGGGTTCCGGGCTCGGAGGGTGCGCGGGGCTCGGAGGGTGCGTGGGGCTCGTGGCTCGGAGAGTTCCGGGCGCGAAGGATGCGCAGGGCTCGGGCGCTGCCGTAGCTGTCCCCGCAGCGCGGATTTCCCTCCGCGCTGACAACGTCACCCGGTTGTTTTCCGACGCCGGGGAGGCTCCTGCGCTTTTCCCGCGGCTGCCTCGGGTTAAACCATCTCTTCAGCCTTGTTTTGTGCTTTTGGGTGAGACTCCACTCCGGGTGTGCCAGGCGAGAATTCCTTGCTGCGTCTCGGTTCACCCACTTTTGGCCCCAGGAGCCGCGCCTTGGCAAAGGTGGGCTTGGTATTTCCCGGGTGACCGAGAAAGGAGTTTCATGTTTCTGCCAGGGGCGAGCTGAGTCGTGAGCTCAGTAGAAATGGTCAAATTATTGTCTAATCGAAGCAATTAGTTTTCGAGATGACTTAGGACCAGTATCTTCTGTGGCAGGTTAAGAACCAAATTGGCTGCCAGTAACCAAGGCAAGTCAGCCCTGGACTGCAGAATGACAGCAAGTCAGACATGTCACAAGCAGTGTGTAGCACCGGGGTGGCTGATCTACCCAATTCAGATAGAGAATATTTCGGTGTTTGAGGGAAAAAAACAAAGTAAACAGCAACAACAAAAAAAAATTAGCTGAATCATAAAAATAATATTTAGACGTTACACCAGCAGGTGCCTTAGCTCAGACTGGTTTCCTGTTGCTGCCAGCCTTGAGTCAGAGCTGGGAGAGATTACTTCTGCAAGGAGGAGTTCTGCTGACAGGATCATGTTTGTTGACGTTTGGAAGTAGGAGGTGAAACTAGCTTAGCTATAGAAACTCTGTACCGAGCAAGCCAGGCAGCCTCAGTGGTTTGTCAGTCCTTAGCCTTTCCAAGTGATCCTCTGTTCACAGGCGTAATAAAATAACAATAATTCCCGGATCAGCCTCCTCTTCCCATCTCTCAGGTGGTTCTTTGATCAGTGCAGTGGCATGCCACTTTTCATGCAAGTGGAACAGATTACTTTTGTTTTTAAAAACTATGAAAAGCTGCTCAGCACAATAAACAGAGATCATAAGCATTCAAAATTACTCCTCTGTCTGATAAATCAAATGTTTCTTTGTGAATGTGGGCAAAAATTGTAATTCAGAAAGGAGAGAAACAACCTGTGGCAGTCACTGAGTGACTTAGTACAAATGGTGTGGTTAAATTTTTCTTATTTGATGTGGTAATGTATGCTGAGGAATGAAAAACTTCAGAACACATAGAAAAAATAACAGTAGTGTCATGTGAAATGAAATAAACCTGCTGTTCATCTCCAGCTAAATAAAAGTACACAAGTCACAAAGAAGGGGGAAGAAAATTGTTATTTTCTTCACTGTAGAAACCTAACGCACTGATGGAAATCTGCCTTAACTGTTGCAGGTAGCTGAAAGTCTATACTTATCAGGAGTGTTTATCTTCATGTTTTCTTTTAATTAAAGGAATGTTACTGCTTCTCCCCCTATCCTGGTTCAGCATCAGGATAGGTATTGGGAGCTAAAGGATTCATCTCTCCATTGGTTTTTTCACAGAATCATGGAATAGTGTGGATTGGAAGGGACTTTGAAGGCTGTCTAGACCACCTCCCATGCCATAAGCAGAGAAATTTTTGTCTTGCTCTGATAGGTGTTTACTAAGAGAAAATACATTTATGCTTAAAGGACTTTTCTGTAATTTCATTTTGTGATTTATTCTTCACTAATTATGTCAAAACAAGTATATGCAAATTTTTCTTTTTCTAAGACTATGCTAATAGTTTAGAATTTTAAAATACTTTCAGGTACAAGTGCTAATTGTGCATTTTTACACTATCCAATTGTAATTTCTAGTAATGATCAGAGTGTAAAATATCCTTCCTATATACTATGCAATAGGAACTGCATGTTGATCTAAGTTCTCTAAGATTTTAATCTTCAGCTGTGGAGTATGAACGTACTCATCTTGTGAGAACATTTTTATTAAGTCTGACTTAGCAATATAAAAAAGCTCTTGTTATATGGAAGCACTCTTGGCAAACAAGGAAATGTGTTTGCACAGCCTGCAAATCAAATCATGACTTCCTGTAATATGTTTGTTGTATAGCATGGAATGAGAAAAGAGAGCAGGAACTCACTCTCGTTCCTTACTTGTAAAGGGTGCTGTCTCCCAGAGTTAATACTAGCATTGCCAGCTGAAAATATGATATTTTCAAGACTTTATGTATTTTAACTATTCATTGTTAAACTGTATTAAATGAATTATCCAAGTCTGCTTTGTGTTAATTGTTCAGTGAAGTACTTTTTGGTCTAACATTATTATTTCCAGAGCTCTGTGAACACAGAGGCACATCCTTTTCTACCAAGTCCCCAGATGGCATTTTTTCAGTTTAAGGGGGAAGAGAAAAAAAGGAAAAAAGGGGAGTATATTACTGATGCTGCCACTCATTAGGATGAATCATTCATGTGTTGTTTTAATTACAGGGAAACATGGAAAACAAAATTATTTATTGCATCTCTTGCTTTATATGTATCACAGTGGGCTGAGGTTTTATACTTCTGCCAACTGTTTCATATTTTAATGTGTCTTCACAATAAGCCTTCTTTTCAAAAAAAGTTGTTCTTAAAAGTATTCTAGTCTAGATTCTGTAATCCATACTTGTTGCCTGATGCACTCTGCTGTGACAAATGGAGACATCAGCCTAGACTGCCTAAGCCCTGTTGCAGCTTTGCTGCCTGACCCCTGCTTCCCCATGCAAAAAGCAACTCCTTTTGTTCTTGGAAATGCAATACCTCTTCTTCCTTTAAAAACAAATCTAGGCTGATAACAATGATGTCGTTCCCACAGACTGTCATCATAGCAGTTCTGATAATGCTTGGCTGGCTGAGAGTGTGGAGCTTTGGTCTCTGCTCAGGATCACCCAGCTCTCCAGCAGTGTTGCAGGGTTAGCTGGGGCAGCTGTCCCCTGTGGTCTGCCTCCACCCAGGGCTTATTGAGGTTACATTAAATTTGCTGTGAGGTGTAATGAGGTCTTCACCTGAAAATTTTGTGATTTTTTAGATAAGACTTGGCTCACGCAGTATTCACTGAATAGTTTTAGTAAAATGTCTTAGTGCCCATATACAGTGAGAGTTTGCTCCCTGTTTGATTTTCCTTCCTTTTTTTCCATTTGTTTTTTCAATCTCAGTTACCAATGTAAAAACAGAAGCCTTGAATAGCAGCAGGCTTGCTTTAACAGGCAAAGTCCAAAATCATGGATTTGGCTATATATTTGTGGTCTCTGCACAACCAAAAAAACAGCCCTTTCATCTTGAGGTTTCAGGTTAGCTTTTAAGATTTCAAGTTGAAATTTAAATTGAAGCTAGTATTTTTTTGTTGCATTCCGTGGTATTTCCGTTATTGCTCGTCTGAGCCAATGAAGTGCAAAATATGTGTGTAAAATAATGTAATCACCTGTGAGCTACAGGGCTGGGTCATGACCCAGGGCAGCATTGTGTACATTGTGCGTTATTTGCACAGTCAAAAATTACAGGTGCTCTGCAAAGACATGAAAAGGAGTAAGCAGAGTGAGGATAGGGCTCTTCCAGAACTGGGCCTGTGTCATGAATCATTTGTCTTTTTTCTGCTCCCAGGTGCTGTGCTCTCTCTCTCTTGCCGTGACTCCTGCCAAGCATGGTGCCAGATCATCAACGTGTCTGAATCACGCTCTCCTTTCCTCACCTCTATGGAAGGGACTGGCAATGAAACAAACTGGAGCATTTCCATGTCCTCTGGAAACAAATACCACCTCTACATTGGCTTGGCTTTGGCTGTCAGTTCCAGTATCTTTATTGGTTCTAGTTTCATCCTGAAGAAGAAAGGACTTTTGAAGCTGGCAGACAGGGGAGTCACCCGAGCTGGTGAGTGATGGTGCCAGCATTGCTCCTGCTGGGGACACAAACACCTCCTATAACTTGACAAAATCAAGGTTTTAGTCACATGTTTAAAACTGCTTTAGTGGTGATCAGAGGTCCTGTGGTGGTGAGGGATGGAGACATGGTGTTATTTCTCTGTGTGTGATTACAGGGACTGGGGTTGCAGAGCTCATAGGACTGTGGGAGGTGCAGGGATGTTAAACCTGATGAGCTGATGATGTTTCCTCACTGGGAGCAATTAGTTACCAAATCAAATTCTCCATTTGTCTTATCCTTCAAAATGCCTTTGTCCCCTTTTTTTCAGTCTTTTTCCCCTCATTTGGGATGGAAAGTCTTAAGCTGGTAACTAGGTTTAGCTTTTGGGTTTTGCTCTGCTTTTGAAAGCAAGTGCAGTGAGCTGTAGAAATTACATTTATTATACAAGTTTCTACAGTTAGTACAACTATCCCTTCATCAAAGTCAACAGATGAAGAGCTAGAAAAAGAATAATTGCACTAATCTCATTTTCTTTTGCACGGATTTAAATACATAGCATTAGCAGTTTTTCTTTTGTTTGTTGTGTTTGTTGCAAAATATTATTCCAGACAATTTGGTTATTTGAAAAACCTCTGATATTTAATATTCCATATACTTACGTTTTATGTAAAAAAAAAAAAAGTCACGTACACAGGGGCATTTTTCATTCTAATTTCTTCCAACCTAAAGTAAAAGGAGAGTCAAACTGCAGTTGACTGTATGAATTTATTTGATCTGACCTGTAAAGGCATTTTGAAACATTTCTTAAGCTCACCAACAATCTTTATAAACACTTTACTTTTGCTTGAAACTTCCCCTCTGTGTATATTTAGGCATTGTAGAAGTTTTTAGAAGTCCAAGTCACAAAGCAGTAGAGTGGTTATTAAAATGTCAGGCAAAATGAAATGTTCTTGTTGCATGCAGGTAATGTGCTCTTGGTACTTTGCAGGTGCAAATGTGAAGCTGTACTTCTTGTTTCTTACAATAAGGTGATCTCTTTCTTCTAAGATAAGGTTATTTTTTCTCTTTCAGGTCAAGGTGGATATTCTTATTTGAAGGAATGGCTTTGGTGGGCTGGACTGCTGTCAAGTAAGTCACCTCTTCCCTCTCAGCCTGTATGTAAATCTACAAAAAGCAGATTGTTTTAAAGAGATTTGTTGCCTGATTTTTCATTCCCTTCACTTAAAATAAATGTCCTTGCAATCACTCATGACAAGCTCTTCTGATATACCATCTTTCAAATACAACATTTGGTCTTTAGATCTCTTTGAAGAATAACCATCTTTTCTTTTATATCTGGTCAAATACAGTGGAATTGCATCTGCCCAGCTTCTAGGAGTACTTAGGAGAAAAATATTTAACATTCTTCAGCGTTTATTATTTCCAGAAGAGGTTGTGCAGCTAATTTTGAAATTAAAATGTACATGTATAGTGCAGAAGAAAGATTTGGGTTTGTGTTTGCTGTCATAGCTGTCACACAAAATCTTTACAATAGTGTGCCTTTCTCCTCCAAGTTGACCCAAATATTCTTTCTTCTGCAGTGGGATTAGGAGAAGCTGCAAACTTTGCTGCCTATGCTTTTGCACCTGCAACCCTGGTAACCCCCTTGGGTGCCCTGAGTGTTCTCATAAGGTCAGTACTAATTGGGGACGAGCCTTGGCAAATGAACCACTCACTGCATGAGGGAAAAACATACTGTCTTTGGCTGAAAGAAGACATTTTTAATAAGAAAATTGAAAAGCGATTTATGGACAAAACATGCTTTTTGTTGCTTGGTGGAAAGATATTTTTCCTTACTTAGAACTGAGTTCTCTGGGTAGATAGAATGAAAAGTCTTGTTGCAAAGGTCACTGAATGCCTTCCCAGTAGCTTTCCACCTATATTACAAGGTAATTCTTGTCAGCATTTACCAAGTACACTGCTGATAGAAGGTAATTTATCTCTTCCTAGGGAACTGGAACGTTTTTTAAAACTGTTATCCTGTTCTTCAGTTGTGACAAAACTTTAAAAAATACAGTATTCCTTCACAAAAGGTTTTCAAAAACATTTATATTTATAGGAACATAATTTCATATTAAGGCACAGTTAGTAAATCTTTTGGTTTTGTTTTGTCTTTTTGAAATCCTTCTGGAAAGAAGGCAAAGAAAATTTTAGCTTTCTTAAAATTTGTGGTTCCTTTGAAACATAAATGTGCTTCAGGGACCTATTGTTTCCTGTGTATGAAGAAAAAAATAATTTCAAAGTTCTTAAGCACATACAGTAATGTGGCTGTCATAGTAGCAGAAAAGGCATGGACTATGCATACAAAAATTTTATAGGAAATAATTTTTAGCAAAATGAAATTACTGTATTTTAAATGTAAAACTCTGACTTCTAAGAACTATACTGTATGAAACACTATGTTTAAAACAACATGCACCACCTATTAAAAAACAAACAAACAAACAAAACACACTAGGATGCTTGCAGTAGTCTGCCTGATAAAACTGCAGCCTTTCTGTCATAGCAAAACTAATCTGAGTCCCTGCAGTGGTGCTGGGGTCAGCCTGCTGGTAAACGCAGATTAACTGCCTGGTTGCTGCTGTGCAAAGCAGCTTGACTTCTGTTGTCCTCTTCTTTGATGGGGATAGCAATCCTTCAAATTTTCATGAGACAGAGGTTGTTAGAACTTCATGTCAGTGAACTCATTGCCCTTGTGTGAATAAAATTCTGTATTTTGATCAGTGGGTTGAATAACTGTTTGTGTGTTCACACACCATTAAGCCCGTGTCTGTGCCCAAGGCTGTGCTCTAGCAGGTTAATCATGCCCTGTGAGCTGTGTTATTTAGGCCATGTTATTGTCCTTAGGTTAAATAATTAACCCCGTGGAGATCCTGGGGTTGATCTCTTCAAAGGGGGGGACATGCCTTCCCTGTGCTTTGGGGGGAGTCCTGGTAACTCGGGCAGAAAGTGTGCCTGGGTGGGAGAGCCTGGGGAGGGATGAGGAGTAGTTTCCAAAACTCATGCATCGGTTGTAATGGCAGAAGAAGTGTTTTGAACCATTGTTGGAAGAAAGAAACAGCTCTTGGGTTAATCTGCAGTGAGAGTGCATACCCTGACTCAGACTATCAGGAATGAGAAAGTCCTTAGCAATTTGGACCCTTTTACAGCCTGAGGGAGGCGATGAGGGTTCCTAAACTCGCTAAAACCTGACCCTACTTTCTTAGTCATGACCAACTTTCTTGGAAAAACTTGTTACAGTTTGATTGTTTTAGGGTGGCTTACCATATATCCAAATTCAAAAGAGGTTTTGAATTACTTTTATGCTACACAGACATAGTTTGAATGTCTTTTGTGGCTGGTGAAGCTGAACATTTTATTTCTATTTTGCTGAACAGTGCTATATTGTCATCTTATTTTTTAAATGAGAAGCTAAATATTCATGGAAAGCTGGGCTGTATACTGAGCATTTTGGGGTCAACAGTCATGGTTATTCATGCCCCAGAGGAGGAGGAGGTCACCTCACTAGATGAGATGGAAAGAAAGCTGCAAGACCCAGGTCTGTATGCAATTGCAGTGAACACATGCTAGAGTTCATAGAGCAGTGTCCAGGACACTGAACAACTCTGAGCATGTTTGTGGGCATAGTCTGGTACTTTCATCTCATGTGCATTACTCTTCCCTTTCCTCTGTTTTACAGTGTTTGTTACATTTGCTGTTCTCCTAACGGTCATTGCCCTTGTCCTGATTGTTGTTGTGGCTCCAAAGAGAGGTCAGACAAATATCCTGATCTACATCTTGATTTGCTCACTCATCGGAGCCTTCTCTGTCTCGTCTGTGAAAGGCCTGGGCATTGCCATTAAGCAGATGCTGGAGAGGAAGGCGGCCTATCGCCATCCTTTGGTTTACATTTTGGTGGGCACCTTGGTGCTCTCAGTCAGCACTCAGATCAACTACCTCAACAAAGCCCTGGACGTGTTCAACACATCCCTGGTGACACCCATTTACTACGTGTGCTTCACTTCGACTGTGGTGACGTGCTCCATCATCCTGTTCAAGGAGTGGAGTAGTATGGAAGTGGGTGATATCATTGGAACCCTGAGTGGATTCTGCAGCATCATCATTGGCATTTTCCTGTTGCACGCTTTCAAAAACACCAACATCACCTGGAGTCAGTTGATGTCCACTGTTGCCAAAGAGCCGTCACTGCCACACCGTGAATTTGAGACCAGTCACACTTTGCTGGAGAGCATGGATGACCCAGCTTTGGCTTATGAGGAGGACAACATTTTGTTCAGTCGGTGAAACACTCAAGCAGTGTTCATCATCAAAGTACCATGAATTGCTAACTCAGCCCACCTGTGTCTGCTAGAATGTTCTACTTTTCTGCAGTCCTCTGGAAATTTGTCTGTGAGGCCTGTTAAGTGTGGGCCACTCCTCTCAATGGCAGCTGTTGGCAGTAATGAATGAAAATGTTCAGTAATTAGCATGACAGACAGAAACCTGGTGGTGATCATATGTTAGGCAATGAAAAACATGGTCATTTTTTAATGCAGCATCTTGGGAAGTTTTAGCAAAGAATGGTCTTTGTAAGCCATGTTTAAAAAATGCAGTTTTCTTTTAATGATAGAAGACAATCCTTGAAGAAGTGGCAGGTACTCTGCTATTGTCTTGGTGATGGCCTTAATATTTCTGGTTTTCTTTATATTTTTATAATTTATTGCCAAACAAGCTTATAGACACTCTACATGAAGGATATTCATTGGAGACATAATATGAAGAACACAGTCTTTGACCATTTTAGTTTTCAATATAAAATTTTATGCAAGATTTTTTCACTTTTGATGACCTGTTAATGAAAATTGATTAGATGTCACAAAAAAATTTTAGCAAATACAATTCTTGGTAAGTCTCACCTTTTCTACCTAAGGAATCCCAAATGCATTGTGAATCCCTGAATGTGCCTATACTTTTTTTATTTCAAAACTAGGACCAAGTTTAAGAAAAACAAAATTCATTAGAGGCCTGAAAATAGTTGCTACTGGCTTAAAAAGTTACATGAGGTTGTAGGATTAAGTATTCAAAGGCAGGAGAAAACCAGAACATGCAATTAAAATTTTCCATTTTGTTTTATTTTATTTTGAGGATTAAGAAGAGGCTTTTTTTATTTCCATACTTTTTCCTAATAGAGCCATCTATTAATAAGAACCCATTAAAGCTTTGCAATTTTTTTCCCTCATTTCCTGGGAAAATATTTTTCTTTATTAATGATAAAGCAGTTCTTCATTTTTATTCTTCCATAAGTGCAAAATTCATTTTACAAACCAAGCACTATTTCTGTAAATACTAGGTAAAGGATGGGCTGTAGGCAAGGGGTAAGAAACATCAGAACATCTTTTTTTTTTTTAGTGTGGACTTCTCATCTTTTCCAAAAATTAATATTTGCCTCTATTAGATGTTTAACCAGAGGCTTTGCAGATTGGTAACTGTACTGTAGTACTGTAGTTCCTCAGTTGCTGTCACAAAAAAGCTTGCACAGTCCACAGTTTACTCATTAAAATCCTCTTTGCTTTCCACTTTGTAAGTAACTTCAGCAATCACACATGTGGGTGGTGACAAGCTCATCAGGAAGCAGTATCTCCAATCACTGGATTTTTAAGTGAGAGTCCAGAAGGTTTGCCAGAGGATGCCAGCACATCAGCAGTTAAAAGTTGGTTTTAACCAGCTGAGATTTATATGCCAAGCAGAAGTTCCTCATGAAGCAGGCTATGTTTTCTAGTGTTCAGAAGGTTTAGTAGAAGAGGACAGTTTGGATGGATAGAAAACTGTTCTGCCAAATAAAGCTCATCCTTTATCTGTAAAAACTAAAGAGTTGCTGCTTATATTTCATATATTTGTGTGGCATCACTGTTATCCAGCAAAAGGGACATTTTCACAAAAAATTTACTTGCCTTCAAAATATAATGACATTGTATACATTATCAATTTGGAATATTTTTCAGCTTGAGTGGTGAGATTCACAGCAATTCTTTGCTGTTAAAATGCTTGTGTTAAAAAAGCTTCAGACAAAAAAATCTACTAACAGGGTTTA
Organism: Thryothorus ludovicianus; assembly: GCA_013397245.1. Lineage (NCBI taxonomy): Eukaryota > Metazoa > Chordata > Aves > Passeriformes > Certhiidae > Thryothorus > Thryothorus ludovicianus. Next base: position 77,400 of record VZTB01012671.1, read on the forward strand.
GTTACCTCTTAGTTAATGTAGAGAATACTTTGGTTTTATTGACCAGTATCAAGGTTCAAAATCTTTATAGTTAAAACCAAGTAACACAAGTAATAAAAAGACAAAAGATAGAGGGGGTTTTATAGTTTGTTTTTTACCAAAAATTTGAATTGCTTTTCACTCTGAATTATACAGTTCAAAGAATGACTAAAGAAAATATTGACTATAAAAAATAGTTTGTGGCCCCTTTATTTGCTTAAGGAGTCACCACTGTGCTGTGACCAAATGAGTTACTTGTAAGAAAAAGCAACCAGTCCAGTTCTTGAATGGATGTGTGTTGGCATTTTATAAGATATGTCATAATTCTTTCTTTGAGAAGGGTGTGGACTCCTTATATACCAAGTACTGGCAGTAATTAACTTATACCAAGCAAAATTCCTGTATTTTCTACTGGACCTGTGTATCTGCTATTATACATAAATAGCAACTAATAATAAAAGAATGTTATTTTCTAACAATATCAAAAAAACAAAGTTAATAGTTATTTTCATGATGTACAAGAAGTTCATCATGTTAGAAATAAATTAGTGATCAATTTTTTGTATAAAAACATTTGTTGTAAAAGATGCTATTTTTTTAAATGTTTCTATTTAGTTACTAGTTTAGAATAATTTTAATTTTTTAATTGAAATGATGCTAATATTTCTCTTGTAATAAATTATTCATGGTTATGTACTAAATTAACTGTGTTTTTTAAACAAGGGGTAAAAAAAGTGTCATTCATGTTTCTGAACTAGAGAAGAAAACCCAAAGCTGATGTATTAGGTATGTCTGTCTGACAGCCAGTCTCAGTGGAGAGTGTTTCAGAGCTGTCTGATTTTCCAGGCAGTGAAATGAAGGATATTATATAAAGTAATTAGATGTTTCAGTATGTAGGGCGAATGGTGAAGCAGAACAAAGCAATCCTCAGAGGCAATGCATTGGTAACCAAATTACAGCTTTTAAATGCTGATACTAAACAAATCTTGGCAGCTACTCATTATTACCATACCTCAGGACAAATTAATGGGCAATTAAGTTCATTACATGGCTCCACCAACTAAATGTAGGTAGGTCAGGAAGACTTGAAAAGGTTAAAAATTCTGTATGATTTTGGAAAGAAATATATCAGTTATTAGTTTCTATAGAAATCCATTCTACCATCTTCATTTTCCAGCCACACTTGAAAGAACCATGCTATAAAAAAATCTTCATCCCAAAGGGTACATTTCAAAACTTCAAACTCTACTCATCAGGGTTGCATCCTGGAGCTATATAAGGAATTGCATACTTCTAGAAAATGCTGTTCTCTCACTCCCTAAATTACAGCAAAATAAAACTGGCAAGTATGCTAGAAAATATCCTTCCAGCAGTAGCTGACTCCTTTTGGGCAGGTTTTAAAATGTGCCATGGCTCAGAACATGGATGGGAGGCTGAGCAGGAGTCAGACTGGTGATGCATGAGGGAGGAGGGATGGAGGAGGGATGGAGATGTGCTTTGGTGTGCCTGTAGGGCTTCCCATCTGTGAAATCTGGGGGGAAGGTGGGAGAGGGAGAGCAGGAATTGGTCTGAAAACCAGATGGCACTGTGTCACCAGCCCTGTACACACTAGTAATTGGTCTGCATTGCTTCTCAGGAGTATTTTTGACAAGTGAATAAATTTCACTTTCAAAAAATAAATAAATAAATTCCATTTTGTCAACAATGCATCTTTTTTATCAAAAAGAGATGCAGCCTTAGTGGCTGCCTCACAAAAGCTTGGAGTTCTGCCTTTTCTCCTCCCGTCCATAACACAGACGTGTTCCAAGTTTTCTGATGTTTGATGAAACAGTAGATAAATCTTTACAAATACTGAACACTCTTGCAGCCTTTGACAGAAGGTTCCCTGTATGGAGGTGTCTCCTTTACTGCTTTTTCCAGATCTCATTTTTATCACAAGAAGGTTTAAAAAAAACAGCAAACAGACATCTCATTATGGTCAGTGACAAGGATGTCACTCACTATTCATCCATTTTTGCCTGTTAGAATATGGTTAGAATTTGAACTAAGGTCACAGTCACCATGAGGTCTAAGGTGGCCTACTCAGTCTTTATTTAAGGGTGTAGCTGTTCTGGTAAATAAACACACTGTAGATACCTGACCTTTGTACTGCAGACCATTTCTTGCTGCTGAGTTAAGCACCAGTATCACTGACTCTGAAGCAAGTTCTAGTGCTTTTTCATTTAATTACTGTCAGCCTGATGATAGCAGCTATTAAATTTATCTGTCAGAATGTTAATAACAGCTTCTTGAAATTTTTCCCCAAGCAGCCTACAGAAAGATTATATTGGGAAGTGGAAGCCTGGTAGGCAAGCATTATTGGCTCGAGGTATTGGACCAGCATGTTTCCAGGATGGGTGCATATTCACCATGGGACAGCTCAGTGAGACAGGCAGGAGCAGGGGGTTTTGAGTTCCTAATGGAGCTGATTTTTACTGAGTGGTGCTATAACGTATTACATATTAACCTGCAGTAATATGGCAAAACTAGTTTTACAAGAACCATTAAAAAAGATGCCTCATTTATCATTCAATGTCATTATGTACTTTATATTGTGGAGAGAGTTTGAATTTCACATTTGTAGTGCATCATCTGCTTAAAAGCTCTGTACTTCTGTGGCCTGAGCATAAAGTGTGGTGAGCTCCATGTGTGTGCTGCTGTTGTCTCGATTTTGGCTGAGAGGGAGCAGAGCCAGGACAGCTGAGCTGAACTGGCCAAGGGACTATTTCATACCATAGAATGTCATGATCAGTGTATGAACGGGTGGGGAGGGGGAGGGAAGTGTTCTGGGGCTGCTGGTTACTGCCTGTGGATGGGCTGGGCATCAGTCAGCAGGTGGTGAGCACTGGTTTTATTCCTCTCTTGGGTTTTATTCCTCTCTTTCTCCTTTCAATCACTACTGCTATTGCTACATTTTACTTTGTTTCTGTTATTAACCTGTTCTTATCTCAAATAATTTTACAAATTAAATTTTACGAAACAAATTTTACCTTCTGCTTCTCTATCCCACCAGGGCAGAGGCAGTGAGCAAGGAGCTCTGTGGTACTGTTGCCAGTTGGGGTTAAACCACAACAGTTATAGATCTGCATTCAGTCACAAGTCTGATAAAGGACTGAATGCTCATAAATACATTAATTATGAAAGTAAACAGTGACATCAGTTTGTGGCAATTCTTCTGGCAAATTACATGAAATAATGAGAATATCATGCTTTACTTGATGCAGAAATGCCTTAGAAGTGTGTTTAAAGGTACTCCCAAATGTTCAAACAATGGGACTAACAATTCCTTTCCCAAGGGTTGATAACTATCAAAATACTATTGCAGTAAAGATGACTGATTACTGCCAGGACTATATTTGATTATGAGATTCTGTCACCTTTTGGAAATTCAAAACTTTGTGGGTTTGCTATATTTAATATTATTGTTACAATTATTTTTTAAATTTGGAAATAAAAAATTAAACTGTGACTCAATTTGTGACAAAAATTAAAGTGAACTCAATCATTCTTTATCTAGCATGTTTTACATATTTTGTTTATACAACCTTATAAAACTAAATATTGTGATGTATTTATCTATAAATAATTCACAATGCAATCACATATTTTCAATAACATTTATTTGTAATGGTCTATTTTGTTTTAAATAATTATGAATACCATCTGCCTTTCCTTCTCTACAACATATTTGTATTGACCATAGTTAAGAGTTAAAATTAAAGGTGAATAATAACATAAGTAGGGGTACAGACATGTCCCTGTAAGGTATCATAGGATCCTCCTGAGCTTTGCTGTCAGGTTCCAGTTTTAACTTGCCCATTAACCACTCTGGGCATTTGCAAGGGGAGGACTAAGGGAATTGTGGGTGTTCGAGTAGGCTAGAGCAGAGAATGGGAGACAATACTGGAAAATTGTGGGACAGGTTGGAATAAAATAATCCTTGCTCCCCTTCTGTTACTTGGAATTGAAGACACTTTGATCTGCAGTGCAGGTTTAAAATGGCTTCAGAGGTGCTGTTTTCAGTCACAGATGTGATCTGGGAGCTGCTAACTGAGGACTGCTGCCTTTGCTCCCCTTGCCTTCCTTTGTCCAAGCCAAGGACTTGCCCTTAGAAGTGACCTTGCCAGGGCTTTATCAGAGGTTCTTCCATCATTTTGGCTGCTGCCAGCCAATATTCCCCAGTGCATGAGTCATAGCAAGTAAAAATAATGTAACAATATTGATGCAAGAATTAGTGTAGCTCTGAACAAAAGAATGAATCAAAATATCTATAAGGTGAGTAGGCCTGGTTACTGCTTTTCAGACAGGAGATTTTTCTCCCTAACCACGAAAATAAAGCCTTGAGAGTCTCAAACCAGTATCCTGGAGTATCTTTCTCAAATAAGTAAAAACTGGGCCAAGACCAAACAGCTGCATCAATATGTAGGATGCTGATACTGGGATTTAGGGAGAGACCTCTCTACCTCTATAGAGACTTCTGTAAAAGTTTGAGGTTTTCTGTGCCAGCTGCATTAGTGGCATGCTTAATGCTAACCTTTCAGTAAATATATTGGTGTAAGTCTGTGATTATGTTGTCTCTGTTAGATCTGTGAGGGTTGCTGTTAACTCTGCAAAAGTAGGGCGTCCTTCAGGTTTCTGAAAGGAAAAACAGACAATAAACTTGTGTTAGGAGATTGGTCAATTACACTATCAGACTTCAGAAATTGGATATAAGTATGTATCAGCTACCACTTAAAATTACATTTCATTTCATTAATACAGAAGAAAAGATCAAGTTTGTAATTTTAAAGAAAAAGAAAAATCTATTACTCATTAAACTAGCAGCATGAGCACAGGCACTTTTAAAAAATTCCTGAAATTTCTTTATACTTATTTCAATTCTGGATCAGAATTCCTATGGAATTTCTTTCTGCAGGAGGTCTATGGAAAGCCCTACCTTTCAGGAAACCATGGTACTCAGGAATGCTTCCTGTGTTTTTGAAAAAGGATCTTCACTGCTGTATAATTTGAAGTGCTGCAGCTCAGTATGGAACAAACTCATGTATGGTGGCAGAGAGAAAAGAGAACTTCATCCCTATGATCTCTCTGCTGGCTGGCACCCCAATGGAGGTTTACAGTAAGCAGGCAAGCTGGATGCAATTCAGATTTCCATCTCTTAAGCTTTTGTTTACTCAGGATTTAAAAATTTTATACAGAGTTGTAAGGTGGGAGATAAAGGAGACAATGGTAGCAACAAGATTCCCCAGCTACTCACTGTGTATGCCAGCACATTTACATGGAAAAATTGCACACAAAGCTCTTCTGAAAGTACTTTTAACCTAAAATAAAATATTCATTTCTTCTAGAGACTAGAGAAGGAGGGCCTTAAGGGGTTAATCGGATGGAGAAGTTGATGAAATCAGTGTTTTGTTACCAATATAGGAAATAGGTGCTGGGCAAATGGTGAAAGAACATGAAGTACTAGATCAGCTTGGAGAAGGTGAAAGGGGTGCAGCCTAGGAGCTGTACTGATGTACACAGATACTGATATATACTTGAAAAAGGGGGCTCAAAGTCTACATTTAGTGGGCATATCCACTTGGCATACAAATGTGTTACCATTCACAGCAGATCTAGAGAAAGCTATGCAAGATACAAAGGCATGAAAAAGGTTGGAATCATATTGGACCCAGTAGAGAAACATGACAATAGTGACATATTCCAACCCAGGGATAGTCTAGACCTATTGTACTGATAGTGTGCTCTATATTCCTTAGCTGCAACAGTCAAAAGCAGCAGAGGCTTGTAAACTTAGGTGTGATTTGTGAAAAACATAGTTGGAGATGCTGAGAATGCCACAGATGAAATTAGGATTTAATGCCTTGAGCTTTCAAGATTGCTTTTACATCCATGTTAAAAATTAATAATAAAGTAATACTCCAGGGGAAAAAAGAGGGGAACAAACCTCATGCCAGCAGCTGTACATGACTTTGTACACAGGATGTGATGCCAAATGTGGTCGATAAAGGCGGTGGCCCTGAGAAATCTCATGGACAACTTCAGAATTTGACTTTGTTTCAAAAGGCATTTTGCCTTCTGTGAAAACTTCCCACATCAGTACACCTAGAAGTGAACCAAAACAGGTTTAGAACAAAATAAAAGATGCCAAACCCACAAGCTTTTAAGAGAATTAGGAGAATTAGGAGAATAAAAACACTCCTGCTTCTTCAGTGTTTTGAAAAATGCATGAAAATACAGGCAGCTTGAGCTGAATGAAGGATGCAACCCAAACAATTTTCAACCAATATAATTCTGCTCTCTTTTAAATCTTTTAAGGTGATGGTTCATAAAACTCAGATGAGTATGTTTGGCTAAGGAGAACTCATCAAAAATGCACATTTCAGTCAAAATCTACTTTTTAGGTGCAGAATCTTCCAAATGAAAAATCCATTTGTCCAATATATGCAAACTTTGAAAAATGGGAAGGACTGAAGCTTAAGATAGGTAATATGGGTAAAACGTTACACTTTCCTAAATCACATCAGTAGTTTTAGGGAAGCGTGGTTGCACTTTCACCTAATGAACTCACCAAATGACCAGACATCTGATTTGCTGCTGTACTTTTTGAAATGAAAGACCTCAGGAGATGACCATTTGACTGGAAACTTGGCACCTGAAGAGCTGATGTATTCGTCATCAATGACATACCTGAAAAATAAGAGGAAAGCACACATATTTGAATGAGTGGCATCTCCACAAACGTTTTATAATTCCAGGAAAATAGTGTCAATTTAGAAATAACAAAATTATATCACTATTTTAGTGATAGAATGCACACAAAAAACCGTACTGGAAGCTCTGCACTTAAAGACATTTCTGTTTAAATGAATGATTTGGATTATTTATCAGAAATATGTCAGATAAAAACATTTTGATACTATCCTAAGACTGACAGGATGGTTATTATTGTCATCTTTTGGATATATAATAACACACATCACCACAGCCAGGAAAATCAGCCACAATAAATAATTAGTCTTTTTCTAAAAGTATGCACCTCTTCAACCCAAACATGACTCTTGCTTTCCATCTTCAAAGATATCAGGGACATTGTTACCAAAGCAACACACAAAGAAATGTTCATCACATTTTAGGCAACAGTTCTTGTAGGTGCACTAAAGTAATTGTTTTTGCCCAAGCTTATAGGAGCTGACCTCACAGATAAAATCAAATTACGTGCCTGCCTAATGCAGGCATTTATAGGGCAACACTTTAAATGGTTTCTAGGCTGACCCCAACATACTTATGAACTCAGGGCACATTTTCCAAGTATTAATGTTCCTGAGCAGATCACAGATGTGCAGTACAGATTTATTCTCAGGGAAAGCATAAAGGTAATTTTTTTAAGCACTTTTTAAAAGAAGTCACATTTAAATAAATAATCTTTTTGCCTCACTTTCTCATTTTAGTGCAGGCACAGAAACATGGGAGGCTAGTGAATAAGGAACATATGAAATAGCAGTACAAAATAACCTGTAGTAGCAGTTGTGTGAGCTCTGAATAATTAGTTTGTGTTCCCATCACTTCTTCACAGTCTCTCCAGGACAGTGAGTCCTAGAGCCACACCACTGATCTCCACTTTGTGGCTACAGTGAGCCGTTCAGGTCCTTTATTCTTATTCTGGACCCTGACAGCCACCTTGGTCTTACTGTGTTTTTCTGATTCATTTGGGTAAGTCCAGAGCCCTGATACTGACCTTACCCTTTGAGGAGCACTACAACCACGATACAGGATGCTCTCTGAAAAACAAGTCCTTGGCTATGAACTGCTAGGGTGTTGTAAGCCTGAGGTTAGAAATAGGAGGTAAAACTGAAGGAGCATGGCTGATCTAACAATTTGCAGCCACAAGGTAAATGTCACCACAACCTTCTGCTCAGAGCCACTGACTGTCTTTCCAGCTCATCTGCCACCTAAGCAAGCTGATTCAGTCTGTTAACCCACAGAAAAAACAGCCAGTAAAACACAAAAGTGGAGAGCTTTGTGCTGGGCTTGCAAGAGGAAAGAAGAAAGAAGACATCCCCTTTGAGTAGCATTCAGTCATTTGCTCAGTTCAGCTGTGTCCTCTGAGGAAAGTCTGTGAGGATAGAGCTATGTTTCTCAGGCTGGTGCTTGTCAGAGTTGAGTATTTTCTCACTTTGTCTGGTTCTATCACTAAGCAGAAAAACCACTTCCCTGCTAGAGCAGCACGTATCACACTTCCTGCCTGCCTGGTCCTCCCTGCATCCTGCCTCACCCACTCAGCTACCACTGCCCCGAGAGGCCAGCACCAGCTCCCAGCTCTGACCCCCGCGACTTTCTGACCTCCATCCTGCTCAGGAAAGTTGGGGAACTTCTTTCTTCAAGCTTCTGGCTGCCCTGTGCACTCTGGGCATTTCTCTGTCCATAAACACCTCTGAAGTTTGCCTGTCACTTTTTTTTACCTATCTTGCACTCATCAAGAGGACACGACATCTAGTTCATGGTACACTGGTTTAAACAACATCACAATTTTCATCAGGATTCAAAAATTACCCCCAGTGGGATTCCCCAAACCAGTGAAGCAAACAGTGAGGTTAACTAAAGATGCTGCAGCTGTCTGAGACCAGGTGCTCACAAAACCTTTGTCAATGGCCTCCTACCTTGCCATGCCGAAGTCAGACACTTTAACAACATGCTCCACATTGACTAAACAGTTTCTTGCAGCCTGGGGAAAATGAGAGAAACATATATGAAATTTGTGTTAAAGAATTTTAAGAGAAATACAGCAGTTGATTATCTTTGCTTATGTCATATTGTTTATATCTGAAAGATGAGTTTATTGGTCAAAAATATTAGTGAATTTTTGTCTCTGAGTGAGTTAACACATTTCATTACTGTGTAGTTACACATATATAGCAACTTAAATGCTTGTAGTATGAGTTGCAATATATTTACATATTCTTGAACAGTGAAAGAATTTTAGGCTGCGGAGTCTAATGATCCAATCAGATATTTTCCTGAACATCATTAGTGTGAATTTTTAAATTTGTTTTGTGAAGTTTTCATTACAGAAATCAGGAACTTCCTGGTAATTTTCAAGATTTTACATTTCTTCATGCAGCTAGGCAGGAGAGGAGGAAGATTTCCTCTCTACACCAAATGTGAGCATTGGAAAAGTATCAAGGAGTAAAGAAACAAAACTCCTCTCCTGTAATTCTCTGCCTATGGGCAGAAAAGCCACTCATATATCCCAGCATCAATGTATGGCAGTAGGAAGACAAAAAAATATAGATAGAAAATTATTTCAATTTTAAAAATCCTCATTGTTGCTGACCTTTTTTAATACTGTGATTTTGGTTGTGTTCTAATCACTTTTGTATTGAGATATCCTAATACCAGGTAGTTCAATGAGAATATCCTAATTTTCTCTGACCTCTCAAGGGGTTTTTCCAATGGAAAAACCTCTTTCAAGAAGTTTTTTGAGCTGTCCATGGGCAAAATAATAGCTGAAAAATTTGGCTTTGCCTTATTAGATCCTGCAGGGCTGAAGTCTTGGTGTCCCATAAAATGCAACAGCACATTCTTTACTGCAAATATTCATCAAGAACTTCAGAAAACCTATTGTACTTACTAAATCACGGTGAATAAAGCCATTTCTTTCCAGATATTCCATCCCTTCGCAGACATCCTGGCACATGCTCAGGAGAACATCTCTGCCAAGTGTCCCCCGCCTCTGCCGAAGGTAACTGAGCAGGCAACCATTTTCCATGAATTCAGTCACAACGTAGAGAGGTTTGTGATGTGTGCACACTCCATAAAGCTGGACCAGCTTTGGGTGGGAGAGTTTCCTGTTTAAAATCACATTTTAAACAGGCTAATATTTGTCCTTGGCAGGTAACTAAACCTTTGATTTTCAAGACGGTTTTGAAAAATACTTTCACTACTTGATAAACAGTGTCCTATTCAGCCGTCTTCAGAGTTCTCCCAATACTCAGCACATTTCTCTCTACAACTTCCTCCAAAAAGTTCACTTGGTGAACTCATAATTGTTCATCAGCTATATAAATGTAGTGAATGCAAAGCTTGATTTGGCTAATGCAAAATGGAGAGGTCTAGCTACACTTGGCTTGCAGGCAGGGGCCTTGACCCTGCAAGGGTTCTTCTCCTCAGGGTTTTGCCAAACCTCATGTGGATACTTGCCTAATTTGCAAAATTTGCAGGTAAGGTAACATGGTTTCTCAAAAGCTTTAGTTAGGTAGAAGTTCTGCCAGTGTTCCTAGAGACACTGAGTTAGGGATTAAAGAATAGTTGTAGGATTTACATTTACGTTTTACCAGAACATTTATTCCCCATTGAGCTCCACAGAACAAAGTAGGGCACACTCTAAAGAGTCTGGGCATAGGAAACATCTCCATCAGCTTAGTTCAGACCTTTATATCAGCCTTTCTGTCCCACACATCCATCACTCCCACCAAACTGCTTTGTCTGTTTGAAATGGAATTAGGTTATATTTATTTCTTGGTAAACTGACAGAATAGCTTTTGTACTTACATCATCAGTTTGGCCTCCTCCATGAAGTCATCTTCAGACATTGCACCTTCATTGATTGTTTTGATGGCAACCTTGATAGTCTCTTTCCATTTACCAAGGTAAACAACTCCAAACTGCCCACGTCCAAGTTCTTTCAGGAACAACAGTTCAGATGGGTTTAATCCCCACTCCTCTGTAAAAGCAACCCAGTATATCAGGACAGCCAGGCCAGCTTTCCTGAGCCATGCTCCAGGAGATACACCTTGCTGATGGCAGTTAATGAACATTTGTTCATCAGCTATAGCAGGAGTTTTAAATACCTGAAAATTTTCACTGGCTCATATGTGTTTAAATATAAATTCTATTTTACAGCTTAAAGAATGTGATTAGTGATTTTGCTGAATGTAGGAATGTCTGAGGCTTGAAGATAAGGCAAGTGTTTAGTTTTGATTACACATGAGAACTTTTTTGGCACTATGATATGTGATGTTTTTAGCTCCAAACCAGTTCCAGGTGGATAGTATAGCTAAGGAAATAGTCACTGGCTACTTTTATTGTAACAACTACAATAGTCCTACCCTTCAGAAATATGAAGACTTAAGATTCATAGGAACATGTAAGATACTCAGTTTTGGAGGTTCCTATTGTCCAGTAGATGGTATGAAATTCCTGATCTATATACACATAACTGGCATTTATTGCTTGTTTGTTCTAACACCATGTGAGAGTCCATTCTTATTTCTAAAACCTGCAGAACTGACAAAGAAAATCTTCTCCATAAATAGTATTAATTTCAGGCTTCAATTTTGGTTTCCTAAACATTTACATAAATCAAATAGCCTTTCAAAAGCTGTTAAATGTCTACTTGAGTCTTAGGTTTGCTTAGAAAAGTCCAAATAACTCTGAATGCACTGGTGGTTGCAACAGAAGCACAACAGTGACAGCACGGAAGCAGCTGAGTCAGGTTTCTCATTTGGCACTGACACCTTACACTGTTTATGTATTTATTATTACCAAGGAATTTCAGAGATACAACTTAATTATTGGCTGGGTGAATATGAGCTAAATTCTTGCCTAGGCAGATAGCTAAATCTCCTTCAAAAGAAGATAAAAAATTTACCATAACCCAATCCTGCAGTTTCTGGTGAAGTACATCCATCTGATCCAACTGGATGTCGGAGGCGTGTGATAAGACCTGTAGGGGACAGAGCCACAATATTCTGCTGACTAATTTCTTTATTTTAAAATACACTATATCATACCTCTTTCTCAACAAAAATACTTGGAATCTGATGTAAATTTCTTATTTCTTGAAGTTACTTTTGCCTACAGTTTGCTCAGATAAAACACTACAGTCAGTAGAAATGGGGAAAGACTATTTAATAGGGCCCTGACTACAAAAATATTTCTACTTTCACAAAGCCAACAGTAATATTATTGCTTTTTTTACCATGACAGCGATCTTAAATTAGTTCTAAAATACTGTATACACTAAACAGTCTCTGCCAGCATGACCTTCCATGTTTGAAATATTTTTGTGTCTGTTATTTATTTTCTTTGCATTCATAACCTAAAAGTATTAATGAATACATCCTTCACCAAGGATTCTCTGAGTTCATTGATTCTTCCCACTATTACTGTTAGGGATACTTCTACTAGAAGTGTTTCCTACAATTCTCCTCCCTCCAGCAAAAGGCTCTCTCCATTCCCATATCTTCCTCTCTAGTGCAAGGGATTTCCATGTGTTGTCCCATCTTCACTCATTCAGAGTAAAACCATTTTATATAGTATTAAAATGTTGGGCAGAACCAAGGTGAAGGATTATTTTCATGCTAGAAATGATAAAAATCTGCCATCAGCCAACAGTTAGAGGTATCTAACCCTGATAAGCTGAAAGCCAGTGTTAGAGAGTCCCTGTGCTCCCTATTTCTGCCTTTGATTGTTTGTGGTATGGGTTGGGTTTTTTCAAAATCAGTAGAATGCTGCCTGCTGATGCACAGCATAGCTCCTGCTTTTATTAAATTGCATGTATGCAGGTCCTTGTCACAGACAAAGAAAGAATCATGATCAAATTTTACCCAAGTCCCATTCAGTCAAATGTGAACCAAGAGAATACACAGCAGGCTTCTATCTTTGCTAAACTCACTTAATACATGTAGATGAGTTTGGTAGTTTCACTGCCCCCATGGTATAGGCACATGACAGCTACAACTTTGGCAGAAAGAATCAAGGCATATTTGAATTCGTTAGCAATAGAAAACTTGGGTCTCTTTTTATAAGGAAAGTATTAGAAAAATATGTAAAACCATTATCAGCTCACATACATTACCTGCAGCATTATGTTGATGATACTCAATGAGTTCAGGAACAGATGAAAAGAGATAGTTTTCTGCTACATAATATTGTCCAAAGTGATTTTGTTTAATTTGATAATGTAGAATATCTCCATTATGACTTCTGAAACCAACAAAGCATTATAATTTTCAGTAAAAATAATTTATACTATAAATCTGCTTAAATTTCACTATGAAAGTACATAAAAGTCTGAAAACACAGTTCTCAATTTAAAATGGCTGTGTGTAGCTGGGAAACTGTTTCAGGAGAAAAAAAAAAGAAAGATTCCTTGAATGACTCTTTCTCCCAGCTTTGGGAGATGATTGCAGAATGTCTTTTGTTGCCCAAATGTTCTTTTCCCTGTATCATTGCATTCACAAGAAATACCCACAGTGTTTGAGAAGTGTTCTTCCTAATTTAGCATTTATTTGAATATAACCTTCTAAAGTTAAAATGTTCCTAATTACCTGCATTTTCTCCCAAAAACTTAAACATATATTCATGTATAGCATGAGATTAAATTTTTGGGTCTACTTCTTCAAAGGGTCTTCATTGGAGCTTTTATTTGATACCTTTGTTTTTGTCTATTTCTTCACATTATCTGTCTTTTTCACTTTCTTTGTATTTTGCTGCCCTGCTTTCTGTGACACTCAAAATTAAGCAGGTAAGTTTGCATTTCAGGCTGGTGGTTGCTGAAGGTTAGTACTCTAAATTGGGGACACAAGGTCACAACAAGCAGAGAACAGAATACAGAAACATTATACAGTCTGCATTACTGAGTCACTGCCAGAAACACCACTGAGCATGCAGAAATTGTGAGCCTGTCCCCAGAACAGGGATGATGGGGAGGGCTGGCCCCATTTTTCTGAGGAGGGAATGGAGGGAGGGAGTAAGAGGGTGGTGGTAACAGCAATGCCTTTGCTGCTGTCACCTCTGGCGTGCTGTAAGAGGGAGAGAAGGAAAGCAGACAGAGTTGATATAGGGGGATGTAGGAGGGCTGGGGAAGAGTGTATAAGACAGCTTGAAATAGGTTAAGGCAGTGCTGTAGGTGATTGCTGCTGATATGGGCAGGTGTGAGTCCTGTGGCCCAGCAAAAGTAAGACTGCACAGGGGTGGGTGAGGCCATTTTAGTGGACAAACAGACAGTTTGAGGACAGCAGTTCTGGGATGGATTTACAGTGCACAGAGCCTGTGGAGAAAGGAAACTGTTTGGTGCAGTGGCCAAAGGCTGTGGCATGGTTTCCACAGCAGATCGTTTGAGAATTTCAGTGAGTGCAGGTAATCCTATCTTGCCAGGACATTTGCTCACTGACTCCCAGATCCACTGCTCACCATCATCTTTTCTGCACACAGGGTGATTAACTCTGCATGAACTGCATCCCAGGGGTTCCTTGCTTTTGTGCACTGCATGTCCAACCAATCAAATTATTCTGAGGAGTTTGGAGGAAGCTTTTCCATCACCTCTTGATTCAAACCCTAACCATTCAGAGGAACCATTCAGTGGAACTCACCCTTTGGCACGGGAATACATGGACAGTGTAAGAAGACCCTGTCGGCTTGAATCTCTGACAACAAATGCACCTTCTTTGGGCTGAAAAGAAATACAAGTAGAGTTATTTTATGCTTTTGAGCTTCAATAATGTTCCCTTGAGACAGGACTTGCAGCAATTACCAAATTCTGTACAGTATCTATGACTATTTGGGAGGAAGATAAAGAAGTGGAGAACAGGAATGGATAGCCAGGTACACAGCAGAGCAAAATAAACCAAGAGAAAAATAATAAGTGCCTGGCAACTTCTTAGAGAGAAGTAATTTAACTGAATTATATTCTTCAGTGTGAAGTAGTGAAAATGCTTTGATTTATTAAAAAATCAATAACACAAATCACTAGGAAAAAAAAATCCAGTAAAAACAATTCTGAGATGTTCTGTCTTGGTCTTTCTTGTCCCAGGCTGAGTTAGTCCTTGAGCAAGACCAATGAGTTTGAGTGAGTGAGGCACTTTGGTAACTGACGGGGTAGAATGCAATGTGGACTGTTCGCTCCATATTTAAGGAAGACACAGCAGTTTGTTAAGTTCTGCTAAGCTCACTAATTAGCTTACTACATGGATTTCAGCCTTCAATGTCTAATGCAACAGACAAGCACAGTAAGCCATGTAACTTGATTTATCTGGCATGGAAAATCCACATAGAATTTTCTGGGGCTACAACTTAAAACTTCGTAAAGTCTGGATAGTCTGCATTCTACACTTAGACCAGAAAGCCTTTTTGGTTTTAAGGTACTTTCTCTCTTACAGCATACCAAACAGATTTTGATTTGACTGTGATAATTCTCTTGATGCCTCTACTGATATATATTTTTCAGTGCTGTTAGCTCTATGTGTAAGCTGAGTTACCTTTTGGCGCAAAAGAAGTTCTGCCTGGCTTCTGTTGATGTTTCTGCAGTACCACCTGCAACAGGGAGTTAACATATCCTTAATTTCAGTAAAAATGAATGCTTGCTTTGTTTCACAGTTTAGTAGTTGCATTATTCCAAGTTAAAAACATATTTAGAATTATCATTGTATATAAATGTCTTAATCTGGAAGGATTTTATTAATTTATTTTTTTTTCAGAACTTCTTGGCCCTATTTTACTGTGACTAAATATTAGCTCAAATAAAAGAAAACCCAGGAAACAGTTATGCCAAACTGTGATGAAATTTACAGTCCTGGATAATGCATCAAGCCTTTCTTCTCTACAACTTCTCAGAATTTTAATCTTCTCTCCAGTAATTGGAAATTTGCAGTAATTGGAACTAGCTACATGATCATAACAGGCAAAGATCAGAATACAGAAACATTATGCATTGGGTCTACAGAAACTGGAAAAATCTGGATTCTGACACTATGATTCGCGCAAATGAATATTAATTCATTTCAAGAGTAATGTTTTGTAACAAAAAAGGAAACCTTTTGATAAACATTTTCATGTCTAATAAAAATTTGAAGGATTAAGCATTAAAATGCATCTCTCCAACCTATTTTCAGAAATGAAAGCACAATTATAATTTCCAAAGGTACTTACTTGTATGTTTCTAAATTGCTTTCCTTGTTCTCGGTAACATAGTTGCTGGGAATTAGACCTTCATTCCTGAAAAACCATATTGGGGATAACATTATAGTATAGTGTAAAATATTAGTACGATTAATATATACATCATCCTTTTGTTAAATTCCCTATACTAGGGACTATATTACTACATACTAATTCCAGCATTAGAACTGAATAAAAATTTGAGTCCTTTCATCACAGGCACAACCTTTTTGTCCCATGACTGTGGATGGCTACTCAAATTAAAAAGTCAGATGGTAGAGCCTGAGATTTAGAAAAAAAAATTTTTTCTTCTGAATCAAAAGCCACCATCTTTATTTCTGGTCCATACAAAGGTCCTGTATGAAGAAATATAAAGTGTGTTCTTGCTTGTATATACAAAATAGATGTCAGTATACTTTTGCTGAAAACATGAGTTGAGAAAAAGCATTTAAAATATTTAAAGGAGAAATCTGAAGGGAAAGGAGATGGTTACAACATAACATACAACCATTCCCAACATCAGAGTAAAGGATACGCTGAAGAAAATGGAAAGGAGAAAGGGGAACAACATAAAACAAACAAGAGTGTCACAAGGATTCTAAGTTATCTAGTTCTCTAAAATAAACATGTACTTGGGTAAGAGGTTTCGTTTCAGGTAGGCCTTCACAGAAATCTCTATGGTTTCATGAAGTTTTTACACATATACATTCCATTGTAAAACACTCGAAATACAGAAAGTTGGATTTGCACACGGCTCAGAGCCCAGTGATTCACACGGTCCTCAAACACCCTTATGCTCAGGAATCACAGAGTGCAGGGACTGACTGAAATCCCAACAGCTTCTGGATTCCCTGTGCATTTCTGGGCTGCCAAACCCTGCTGACAGTCTGCCCAGCCAATCTGTGTGCCTCATATGCAACTGAACACTTTCAAGCCTATTCCTAAATAGTCCCACAAGTCCCATTCTATCTGCCCACTTTTGCACAGGTTGTTTTAGGCTTTTTTCTTTCTGTGTAAGGAGATTGAAATGGATGCCCTCTCTCTTACCCATGTCGGTCTCTTGCCTTCCACCAGAGGGGATCATGCTGTTCAAGGATAATGTATTCTTCTGACTTCTTGAGAGGTAAATCTAAAGGCCCTCTAGCAAAGAAGTCATAGAGTGCAATAACTCTGGGTTTCTTGGTGTAGTCTTCGAAGGCCTCAGCAGGCAGAGGAGGTAATGGCTTGTTCTTAAATTGCAATTGTCTCTTGCGCTGGTGAAAAATAAAAGTATTTTTCATAACTAGTCTTTCTTCTCTACTATAGCTTTCTTAGCCACCTTTACCCTGCAATTTTTATACAACAAAGAACTTTATATGCTCAAGAGCTAGTTACTCCCCTACTTATTCCGGTACTGAGCCACTGTCAAATCACTTCAATTCTCTCTTTATATCTGCCAAAATGTTACTTACCCTGCGCTTCCAAATAGATTCATAGGGAACATCTGGTTGTGAGGCAGAGTACTGGGTCACCAGGACAGCATCAGGGTCCAGGTTCACTTTTGTTCTCATTTCTCTGATTTTGAAAAACATGAAGCATTTGTGTGAATGTGTATCTATAAACATAAATTATCCATGGCTATACATGCCATCCTTCATTAGGGATATGCAGAGTGCAGTATCTTTAAACTTCCACATATTTGCTCTTCTACTGCAAATACAGGGATTTTAAGAAGTCCCTTACGTATAGATATTTAATTACTGAAAAGCTTAAGCATTTCACATACCTTTCTTGCACTGCGCAGCAGCAGCAGCAGAAAACAGACTGGATGGTGTGATCTGTGAACAAGAACATTTTCCATATTTGCAGAGTTCCTGTTTGTTTTTTCACAAAACTTACAGAATTAAGGACTACCCTATGTGCTTACACCACTGTTAGCTCTGTCTGGCTGTAAGATATCTAGCAACTCATTATGGATTAATTTGCAGCCACTGAAAACAGCAGAGCTTTCCTACCGCAGTCTGCATTAGAATGTTTTAGCAATTATGAGGCTATATGTATGAACTAAATCAGCTCACTAAATCAGCAAAAATAAGTAATTTTTTAAAAAGAGACATTGTCAGCCAAATTCATACTAATTTTACTGATTACACCACACTGCACAAGCTCTACCTGGTGCAACAAGGGGAACAAGAATCTTGTCAGGGACAGGAGGTGAAGAACTGCCCCCTTCAGCCTGACAAAATTTTTAGATTATTCAAGCCAAATACAAAACCACACTTGCATGAAAAGCTTTTCTTTATTTTGAGGTTTATTAAAGGAGCTTCACTATATTAACTTCTTTGAATTAATACTGATTTTCCTGTTTCTGTTGCAGTCATTAATAAAATAAATGCCCAGGTTTAATGTGCTTTACACTTGCATGTTAAGAGGCGGATAATTTATAATCATTGCTTATAAAATTGTTTATTAAATCCCAAATACATTGGATACATCATCACAGACATCAATAATTTAGAGAAAAAAAATAATCTAATATATCTTATATGCGCAGCAGAGAGGATATGATATGAAATAGGTTGGAAGGCATTAAGAAGATTTTAATGAGGTAAATAAATGGCTGACACTTGCTCTGGTCCACTTCTACCCTGGCTGAGACCCCCATCTGGCTACTTTCCCCATTTTGTGTTCCCATACCAGTATGAGCCAAGCTGCAGCAGTTATGGTCCTGTACTCTCTCCCTCTGCATCTCATCTCAAATTGAGTAAGGCAGGATGCTAAAAGGGCAGGTAATGCCTTTCTGCTGGGTCAGCTCCTGAGCTGTCTCACCCCCATGCATCACCTCTGGGCAGGTGGGAGGGCAGCAGCAGCACCTGCAGGACAGGCTCAGGTTCTCAGGTGCAATGTACAGTCTTTTAAGAAGTATGAGAGTCAAGGATGAAGAGATAAGGTTCCACTCAGACTCAGCTGCACTAACAGAAAATAAACTTTATATCCCATTATAGTGTGTCCTATTTTTCTCTGCCACAGAGGTCATAGTTTGCAGAGGCCTCAGATTTTCATTTGAAATAGACTTCCCAAGGTCTCAGAATTTTGCTGCTTTGTATTTCATATGATATTTCTTTGTGCAATCCCATCAGTTCCCTCCATATTACTTGTTTTTCTTTCATGGCACTTTTGCATTGTTGATCTTAATGACCTAATCCAGTCTGGAATAATTAGGATGCCGGCCCTTCTGGTCTCCTGTGAGACTTTTTGCCACTGCCTATTACCAAGTGAAAGCCAAATGTGCTAAGAGTATGAATCCTAGCATTCCAAATATTAAGCAATATTACTACAATATAAAAATATAATTATTTTTCCTGTTAAGGTACATAACATAGTAAACCTTCTGCTAATACAAGAAGTGTGAATGTTGGATGTCAGAATGATAAGATCAAATCTAGTTCTTAGTTGGAAGAGCCCTGTCTCATAAGTGGTTTGTTTAGACTGTCTTGAAAGTCATAGTGAAGTTTCTCTTAGAATGTTGAATCCTGTGAAGAATCTATTATGTGGGAAACTGATGAACTGACAGTCATGAGAAGATACTACTGATTGCTTGATGAAAGTTTCCAGTGACAGCTGTGAAAAATGCAGTAATTAAAAATAACCAAGCCAGCTGACAGCAACAATTCTCTTCAAAGAAGCCAGGCTAAAAAGATATGGGCAATGAAGTTTATTTGCTGCATAACTGTCCAGTGTACATTGAATTATCCCTTGTCATTTAAAACTGCCTCATAAATAGTGAACACCGTGGGTGAAAAAACGCTTGGGTTTCTTTTATTTCAGCCAGTGACATGGAGTTTAATCAATGTCTATAAATTATGTAGTTATTTGCAAATACAAACATGCATTTGAAAACCTGTTTCTTCTCACTGAACCATCTAAACTAAATAAATAGATTATTTCCCATCAGATTATTCACTCTCCGTATAAAACACTTACAAGAAATAGTTAAGAAGCAGCACTGCAGACTTTCTATGTAACATTAGAACAATCCAGTACGTTTTTAAAGATTTTGTTGCTACCATGAAGGCAAGGGGTTCAGACAGATGTTATGGACATGTAATTCTATCTTATGTTCTTTATGAGCCCAGTAATTTGAATATACTGGTAGTGTAAGCTCAGGAATCCTTTTTGCCTTTGAATCTCAGACTTGCTTTTTTAATGGATAATTTTTGTCCCTCGTTTTACTGTGCAAAAAGCTATTAGAAATAAATGATTGTGTGTGACTTTTTAAAGTACCCTAAGCATATTGAATATCTAACATCTGGTATTGTCTATAAAACCACAGAAAAGGTATAGGTTGAAGCTGTAATCATGGTGATTCCTTCCTGGGACATGTGCTTCACTTGGTGGGAAATTTTTCCAAGGGAAGAGTATGTAATCCAATAAAGATGACAAAATATGGTATGATAAATTCTGCAGACTGTAAATTAAGGCTCAGATTACACCAAGGCCATGGGTCAGATAAGACCATGCTGAACTGAACTGTGGGATCTGGAGGAGCAGCACAAACTTTCCCAAAGTTCTGCCAAAGTTTAATTGTCCTCATTCACTCTCTTGGAGTATTTTAAGTGTGAAATCATAGCCTATCAATCTAGCAGATATATATCATCCTAAAGCAGATCATTTCCAGCTCTTTGAGAAGGAGTTTGTCTTCAGGTATCTTTTCTCAGCAACTTCGGTCACTTCTGAAATTCTTTTGTCCCTGCATTACTCCTAGAGTATTTGTGGAATGAATTCAGCAGAAATTAGTACAAGTGTAAATTAATGCAGTGCAAACTGTTCATTTCTGTTTGGAAATGTCACATCTGCTGGGAAACATAAAGCCCATAGAGAAAGGCCTTCAGCTCTGCAGAGCGACATCCTGCTTTAGTTAAACTGACTTAAGGCTAGAAACTTTGACCTGACTGGAATTTCAGTTCTCAAGCAAAGACTCATGTACTGATCTGTGCATTTTACATCTTCCCTGGTCATTGGTAAGCTTCTTGAAGTACACTTTTCCACTCTGATTAAATTCATATTCATTAAGTTCATAACTTACTTCAGAAAGTAGATCCAAACTGTGGTGCTGTTTCAGAAAGACTTGGCCAATACTGCAGACAGGGAAAGCTTTGATACACTGAGCTAATAATTTGATTTAACTTGCTCCTTGGCCTTCTGCTCATGGCCAAGGCAGATGCTGACACTGAGGGCTGCACAGCAGTGCACAATGTCACGCAGCAGGAAGATGGCATTTCCTGCCTGACACCTCTCACCCCCACACGCACTCTCTCATGTCCTGTGCTCTTCCTTCCTTTCTCTTTTCTCAACAGCCACCAGAAAAACTAAGAATCAGAATACTTAAATGCCTTAATTTTGTAAAAAGTTATCATTTAAAATACAAATAAATTGAAAATAAGTTCTTAGAATTTACTAATTATAAATATTTCTTCTTGATTATCCCTCCTGCTAGATCACTGGAATCAGTGGAACTATTCAATCTGATGTCCTTCGATTTTTCACCAAGGACATTTTCCTAAGCAAAACACTGGATTTGTCAAGGAGTGTTAGAGTCACATATTAGCTGGTCTTGACCCCCAGGTCCCCAACTCAAGTAACCATATTGAAGAGTTCAGAAATTAAAGATTAGTCACTAATAGTATCACTGAGAGTTGTGCTTCAGCAAGGAAATCACATTTGGATTCCATATTTGGAAAAGAACAGAGAGATCAGTTAGATTTGCCACATTATGAATGACAAACTGCTCGGAAAGGACACAGGAAAGAAATACAGGCTAAGAAGAAATATTCCATCATTTTTAACAGTAAATTGATTTTTAAGTCTGTTAAAATAAAGTGCTTATGGAGCCATCATTAATTTTAGATTCCATTTCTCTGTTTCCTACCTAATCAAAAATCTTCCCAAAAATAAAATTTAAAAAAAAAGTATAAAATCTTGCTTCTTTTAAATCCATAGCAAGGAGGATTTCTTCAGCACCCACAGCCCCATTAAATCTTTCAGCTCACATTCCCTTGAGTTCAATCAAAACACAAGCTACTCAGACATGCTGCTTTGATGCTCGGGGTACGTCATGATTGAACAACTGAATTCAGTAGTTCAAAACCTAGGTTTAAATTAAATAAGAAGAGCATTTGAGGTCTTGAATCTAGAACTTGCCATCTTCCTTCTTCAATTGTATAGAGAATTTTTTATTTCTGCAATTTTTGATGAAAGCTTGCCACTTTAGACAAAGTTATTTAAGAAAGGCACAAGCAAACATGGTGCCTTTCACTGCTAATGTCTTTTTTCTTTCTGGAAATGAGTAATTTAGGAGGAAGACACTTGTTTATAAAGCAGTGTCACACCATCTCCCTGGTGAGAAGCAAGCAAATACGAATCCCAACACTAGCACGGATGACAGCCTATCCAAGTACAGTGCTGTAGATCAGACCTATGTGGATGCTCAGTTTCAAAACAAGAAACAACCATGGCACGAGAAGCATGTGGCTAAAGTAAAAACATTAGGAAACTGGTGTAGAAGTTAATCTGATGAATACTCAGCCTAAAAATGTGCAGCTGACATTTTGATAAGCAACATTTGAGTCCTGGAAATAAATTTATCTGTGCACAACAGAGCAGATGGGATGGAACAGGAAGAAGAAAAAGATGGGCCAGCTGTCAGGAAGAGCCATTTGCTTTAGCAGCTTAAAGAGAGTCTCATCAGAACAGAGAAGGTAGAGTGAAAACACATAATAACCTGATAGAGTCCCATAACACCCAGAGTACACTTTGGGTTGCTAATGTCATCTGTATATGTGCACATTCACACATATATATGCAATCTTCCTCCTATATTCAGCTCTTACTCACTGTAAATGGCAGTTTTAGGAAAGTAACATCAAAGACAAAAGCAACAAGTTAGAAATTAATTTTTATCACTTGCATTTTATAATTTTATTATTTCACTTTTTTTTTGCTTGAGTTTCTTTTTCTAAGTCACTGTTTCTCAAAGCACTACCAACAATGAAAGCACTCCAGTCAAAGTCTGAGGATTGCACTCAGAAGAAGCTCTTGCTCTTGCAATGGAGCAGAAGGTTAACTGTGATCAACGCTACAAACTCAGCTTCATCCACCAAACCCAGACCACTGCTATAACACACAGTGCCTCCTGGTCTGGTCTGTCAGTTTTCAACATTACTACAAATATCAGTAACCTGGTAGAAAGCCACAATATAGTTTGCTTCTAAAAGTACTTTAAAATACAAGCTTTCATCTTTTGGTGTGTGCAAGCTGAAGCTTCCTGTCTTTCCTGTGAGTTAACTCTAGTTCTACCAAACTTTCTGTCCATGTCTACGCAGTTCACAAGTTTAAGAATAGTATATGGAAGTATCTCCCTATATATATGTAAAATTAGTTGCTTTGCTAAATCCATCATACAACGGATTAGCGTTTGTGTGTTAATTTTAAAAGTCAAGACAAGCAGTCTTAACAGAGATCCCCTGAGCAGTACAAAAGAAAGCAGATTTGTATTTTTATGGCAATATTTAAATACTTAATTTGCTAAGTACACTGCTGTTTCACAAAACAAAACTACAAGATCAAAATATGTAGCCAAGTTTACTTACAGGTAGAAAGAATCATGTCTGGTTATCCACTTAAATTAAAATGAAAATACAAACATCTCTTCATCAGCTGTCCCAGTAAAACAGCCCAAATTGAGCTCTTTGCTCTGAAATGAAGCATGGTAAACCACAAATATTGCTTGACCACGCCTACTTACCTTGCATTTAAAAAAACAAAAGTCCCTGAGTAGAAGGAGAAAAAAAAATGGTGTGCTTTTTAGTATCAAACATTTTACAGAAAAAAAAGTTATTAAACTGTTACCAGTAGGTATAAGTATTAAAAAAAAAAAAAAGTAAAAGGCTTACCTTAAATTGCTTTTTCCACTACTTTTTTTTCTAGGTAGAGTAAAAACCCCTAGATTTTCTCTTTTAACACTACCTGCTGTTGGTATTGATCGAAGAGTGGTTTTGGACTCAACAGTTTGACAGGTTGGTTTGCATAGCTGGAATAATCTTCTGAGACTTTGTCATTAAGGAAATAGGCATTTGAACTTTTTCTGGCAGCCTGTAGCTTTTCAACAGAATAGGATGAGAAAAAGAAAGCACTTTTTCCAAGAAAGAGGAGGCTTTCTCATTTTGAATATAAAGGCAAACATTAAGCAAAACACTGTGGGAATCTAAATATCTCTAAAATTGATTACTGAAACACTCAAATGCAAAAATGATGGAATGTATTAAGCTAACTATGGTTACTCTTAATAATTTCATTGGAAAAAATTTCACCATATTTCTCTCTGACTACTTGCAAAAAAAAGTTTTGGTGCAATCTGTTTGCTATTACACGTGGCACAACAACACGCATAGCAACAGAAAATGAAAACATTTAATAGAGCTCCTTAGAAGGTGACTACAGTGAAACAGGAGTACAAATACTCCTCATATGCACTGCTATATGTCAGCTTAAGTGAAGCAGGCTTCAGTAAGACTCTGGAGACGTCAGCCTCCAGCAGAGGGGACAGGGCATGTAACTTCCAAGGAGAGTTAAGGTGATGCTGAACATTTCATCATGGCCAAATTCATTTAAATCTGTATTCATTCTACCATACATACATATATATATATATATATAAAGAGAGAGTGTATTTATACACAACAAAGTGTATATATCTATATATGTATATGTCTATATATACATATATATACATGCACTACCATAATGACATACTCATGTGAACAATTAGTTTGACGCAGGATGCATTGACAGTAAATTATAGGCTACAAACAAATTAGTTGGTTCCAAACAATAGTTAACATTCAGTTTATTTACACACACATGCAGTATGATATCTTCTGTTATGAACAGAAAGGTTAGATCACTGTATGTACAGAAACAGACAGAACACAAGCCCTTCTTAAACACACTTGAGAATTTCTTTCATTTACCACCCCGTGTATAGAATTGTGTGTTTAAGGGAAGGACAAATTTGTGCTTGAACATTTCAAGACAAACCCCCCCCCCACTTTATATAAATAAATGAAATCAATTTATATATATATAGTACAAAAAGCATATAAATTATTTTAAAATTAATTTGAAACATGGCACTATGGTTCACTGACAGCCAGTTGTGCTGAATCTTGGACTTATTTTTCATTAGTAACATGAAGACTAAGCATGGGAGGTCTCTGGTAAACCAAGCTTACATTGACTCCAGGCATATCAGGGCTCATGAGGCAGAGCTTTTAGAGTGTTATGCTAGACTGAGGGCTGTGCTGGTTACAACTTATGTGCAAACAAAAGAGGAGCATTTCCTCTTGATAAACGCCCATCAACCCATCAAGAAAAACAATGTTTCTAGAGAACCTCTGGAAACATTTCAGTGTCAGTAAAATGCCATTTATAAATACCTTTCATTTTTAAGCATGCAAATCACTACTAATGCCACTGCCCACATAAAGAGAAATCCAAAAAGGGTGGACTGTATGTACATGAACCCAACCCACTAAATGCAAATGAGGTTCGTGGCCTCTGGCACATTTTCTCCCTCCATAAATAGCTAAATTTTATAGCTATGCAATGCTGACTTTTCAGGGAAAATATAGAGATTGCTAATATTGCTGAAGATACTGTGCTCATTTCCCAACATGGTGTAAAACTCTCCTTGATCTGGAGTGCATCAGATATTACAGGTTCCTCACATTGTTTAGCAGCATCCAACAGGCTACAGGATCCAGCTCTTAAAAAAAAAACTACGAAGCCACATATCTCTGGTAAGTGCCTTATTTCCTCTGTTTGTGCTGCTGTTGCCTTTTTTCAAAAAGCATCTTCAGTCTCTGCAATATCAATGATTGCATGAAGCAGCTCTTCAAAAGTTGGACGTTCTTCTGGTTTCTAAAAATAAAAAGCATGCACAGCTTTGACTGAAAATCAATAAAGTTGTGTTGATTTTGATAAATTACTGATCATATCATTGTTCTTTGGCAAGGAATTTAGTATTTCATTAGGTATGAAATGTAAAAATATTTCCTTGTCTGGATTTTGGGACGTGTCACTTAATTTCAGTAAAAAACACCTTTTCTTTATGCTTTGAAAAAGGCATGAATAGGTGTTGCTGGACTACACTCCTCATATAATTCATTATTTTGCATAGTTTTACACCTTTTTTATTTTTTTCCCATTCCCACCCTTCCCCAATGAACTGCTCCAATTCTTCTTTATGCAAGTTGTTCATGCTCCTAAGAATTTTGGGTGATGCCTCTTTTATATCAACATTAATTTCTGACCTCTGAAACGAGAAATTTGTTACTAAATGCCTTCACATACTTAATCTCACAGTTCATTTATTTCACAGAAATTTCTTCAACGTTTTATCTTATCAGAGCTCTAGTTCAGCTGCAAACCAGGAGGAGATCTTTGTCTTAAGAATAAGCACATGAATAGCTGAGAGGCAGGGATGCACCTAGAACACTGCTCTAGAGAAGATAACTGCTGTTTCTAGATCAACCTTTATTTCAATTCAAAGACAAAAAAAATTAAAATNCTTACAGGCCAGTTTGGGCCGGTACAAGCGATGTCCTTGGCTAACCATTGTTACCACTTCATAGTTGGAGCTTTTTTCAAAGGGCATTTTTCCTTCTGTATATACTTCCCACATTAAAACACCTACGGAAAAAAAAAAAAAAA
>VZTB01012671.1:104181-146389 GCA_013397245.1 Thryothorus ludovicianus
TTCTTAAACATAATATATGATTACTTTGAGCCATGGACTCAGGCTTTCTGATAGATAAATAATTTGAGATCTATATTCTAGACACATGTGTCATCACTGAAAATACCTTATTCTAGCAGCATGGGTTTTAATGAGTAACAGAATTAAATGTGTCCATGGAACTTTATCACTAACAAAACCATGGCAAATGGTTTCTCTGAGCTTCTTTTCAGGTGCCTGAATCCTTCCCAATAACCAGAGCTTAACTGCTATTGATAAAATACAAAAGATACATTTTCTTTGGAAGATTAATATCTTACCAAATGACCAGACATCTGACTTGCTGCTGAATCTGCTGTAATTAAAGACTTCTGGGGGGCACCATTTCACAGGAAATTTAGCCCCTGAAGAACTTGTGTATTGGTCATCAAGGACATATCTAAAAAAAAAAGGCAACAAAACCCAAAAAACATAGGCATTATATCCTTCTGTCAGCCTCCAAACCTGCAAATTTTAATTTAGATTTGGATTGGAGTATTGGAAGCTCATATTGCCACCTAATGGCCACAGGCATTAGCATCACAGGATAAAAATATTTTCACTGTGGCAGTACTACAGCTTCAGCCACAATTCTGTTCATTTTTCATATTACCCAGAGTCCTGTCTTGTGATTTATTAGCTATACAACACAGGTCTAAGCCACCTGCAAGTTAAATGTCTCTATTATGAGAGAAAATTAGGGAAAAGTAGAAATTCCATGTTCTGTTTTTCACCAGCCAGTCTGAGTTCCGTTGTCAGGGGACACAGAAGCTTAGCAACACAGAGATGTGGCAAAAGTCAAACCACGGTGCTTTAACACCTTTCTTGGAAGAGCTGCTCCCATCACTGCCTCACCAACACATCACCCACGCAGGTGCTAACAAGGACAGGAAATTAACCCCCCCCAGATCTCAGCATCTGCCAGCCCTTCAGCTAGCACAACTCTGAACCATCTATCCCAAGAGAATCCTGAACTCACTGAACAGCCTCCTTCTAACATCTATTCACAAAAATACACATTAACTATTACCTCTGCAGCAGCACTGCTCTCTGAAACACAAGCTGTGCCATTTTTAAAATGAGTAAGGAAATCAACACAGAGAAAGCAAGTATTAAAGGCACTAGAAAAGAAAAAGGCAAAACAAACCCCATCAAAGGCTGTTCCCTAGAGAGGTCAAAAAAGATCGGTTTTGTGTGCAATTTCGCTTGGTCTGTGTTGCCTTTGGGCTAAGTGCAAGGGCTAGGTGAATTTTTCCAAATCTCCATAAATACCTTTGCAGACTCACACATACCTTGTCATTCCAAAATCTGACACTTTGACCACTCCTGAGTCGCTCACCAAGCAGTTCCTGGCAGCCTGCAAGGGGAATGGTTAGAGCTGGATGAAAAACTTGGAGGAGTTAAGGGACAAATTACAGCAATCTGATCAGGCCTTTGTATTCATTGCTTAGCAAGTTAACCCATCTACAATGTTCAGTGGTGTACTCTGCTTATAAAATGTACATGTGCAACTCCATCTGATAGCATCATTTTCACAACTACACTATTGTGTAAAAGATCACCAGAAAAAAATTATCACCTCGAAGAATTAATGTGCAGTGAAAATGGCACCTTTCTCACAGAAAGGAGATAGGCTACTATATCAGCACAAGTTGTTCTTATTTACAAAAATTTCAGAGAGATTTTATTCCATTTTCTTGGTAGAGAAAAATCTCTCATGATTTTCTGTACAGAGCAGTTTTAGAGACTTGACTAGACCGTAAAGAGCCAACTTCATCCACTCAATTTTCTGCAAAAACAGAAGCAGTTGTAAACAAAAAGGTAATTTCAAAAAGAAATAGGTACATTAAAAGAAAAAAAATTTCAAAGAGGAGTGTATTCCCTAAAGGGATGTTACCAGGTCTCTGTGGATAAAGCTGTTTCTCTCCAGGTACTCCATTCCCTCACATACATCCTGGCACATAGTCAGCAGAGTGTCTTTACTCAAAACTCCCCGTTTTTGTCTCAGGTAATTGAGAAGGCAGCCATGCTCCATGAACTCTGTCACGATGTAAATGGGTCTCTGTTGTGTGCACACACCATACAGCTGAACTAGCTTAGGATGTGTTAGCTTCCTGAAAAGATTGAGATCATGTCGTTATTACTTCCTCCACGCAGAGCTAGCTCTCCAGCACACCAAACTGCAGAAATACCACCTCCCCCAGTGTTTATTTATAATCAGTATACAGCATCAGAAGCCTAGGACTGGAAATCAAAGTGCCAAGCACACAACTCACATCATGACTTTAGCTTCTTCAATGAAGTCCTCTTCATACATGGCCCCTTCCCGGATTGCCTTGATGGCCACTTTGTACTGTGCCCTCCACTTCCCGAGGCGCACCACGCCGAACAGACCACTGCCCAGCTCCCTCATGAACGTCAGCTCTGAGGGATTAATCTCCCATTTCTCTACACAACAAAACAAATTAATGAAAGTTAAGGAACCTACTGAGCTGGTAGGGGAGAAGGAAGATGAAAGAGAAACTGGACTAGTAGCAAATTAAGGAATTGAGGCAGAAAATGCCTGAGAATTAACTTGAAAACTGAACACTTCTATACATCACAAAACAAACGTTTAGGCAGATGTGACCTTTAAGCAAGTCCTGACTAATACAGAAGTCAAAATTCAAACTTTCCTGAGGCCAGTAATTACATACTGATACTATCAGATTTGATTTCAACAAAATGCCACCACAGAAACTTGTGCCAAGGCATAGCAGTTGCTCACATCACTCTGCTTGAAAAATGGCTATTCCAAATCTATATTTTAAAAAAAGTAACCCCTCAATAAAGATCAAAGGGTCACGTTTGAGTCAGAAGTCTGGAGACTAATGAAGGAACCAAAGGCACAGCTGTCTAATAAGGCAGAGCTCAATATATCCATGGCAGAAAGCATGGAGGAAAATACCAAATTCCCCTGGAGCACCAGTGGCACATTCTGCCTCTCCTCACTACTGTCCCTGGCACCACACACCACACCCTGGCACACCACCAGCCTGCACACTGCTACTCTGTGCAGGGGCCTTGAAAGTACAGCTTGGACCAGCGTGAGTTCATACAGCCAATCACAGCACAGAATCAGATCTCTTCAAAACTTTTAGGAAGTACTGTAGCATCTCAGCATACACAAAATCATTAGAAAATATATGTGTGGATGAACATAACAGGCAATCACCATAGCTGAATCCTGCTGTTGTTGGTGCTGTCGTCTTCTTTGGGGTCACTGGGTAACGCAGCCTGGTAACGAGACCTGAGGTTCAATGACAATTCAAGAGACACAGTTTACTTCTGAAACAGCACCAGGCAGCAACTCAGCCTCTTGTTCACTGCAGACTCCAATTAAGAATATGTAGAAAAATCATTTATAAATGAAAAGGTGTATTTTCCAGAATATCATCAGGAAATGCTGGGCCATCTGAGTTTGATGCAAAGATCTGGAAATTACAGCTCATGAGCAAGATTTATGCACAGACAAGACTTAGAAAAAAGAAGTATTAGTACCTGTGCCTTGAAGCCAATTCCTATACTCTCCCCATTCCATCATACAGTGGGCAGAGACCAGCATCAGCCATCAGCTATGGATATGAGGTGGAGTAGGGATTTTCTAAACAACACTTTACCATTCTCCTCAGCTGTTTGCTGTATGGGAAGGTTAGATTATTTCAAGTGGCAGTGACCAGCAGGTAAAAAGGTAGGGCCTGGAGAGTGCTCTGGGGAAGTGCCATGCCTATCCATCTACTGTGGGTTACAGGCAGCTGATAGAAGCACAATGTGGAGCCAAGGGAACAATTTTTCCTGACTTGATACAACCATTCTTCTGTTACTCTGGGGCAGTAACATTTTATACATCATATATATTTATATACACATAAAAAACCTTTCAAATTATAGTCTATATTGAAATAATGTCAAACTGCAGTGTTTCATGGCTTCCCTGAAAGGAAGGATCCACAAAATCCCCCAACATTTCATTAAAACAAGAAAATGTCTCAAACTCCTTTTCAAATCAACAGTGACAGAAAGAATCCAATCAATCTACCTGCTGCATTATGGCTGTGATATTCAATTATTTCTGGAATGGAGTTAAAGAGATGTTTTTCTGCGAGGTAGTACTGTTTGGGTGAAGTCACTGTTTCTTTTATATGATAGTGTCTTATTCCTGATGAACCTTCCCTGGAATAATAATAACAACAATAGCAATTAGCAATAATACCATGTCATTTGCTGTGAATTTTTTAAGAGGAGCACATTGACAAAGAGATGTAAACTGAAAGGGCCAGCACAGGTGCCCAGTACCACACACTCTGGGAACAGTTTGAATATCAAACATCCTAAGCACTGGCAACTTGCCTTCATCTCAGTGCTCAAATCAAGTTGAAGATTAACCCATAAAAGGTTAATTTTCAGCCCAGTGAGCTCCCTAGTCCAGCTCACACACGCAGACACAAACGTAGGCTGGCAGGAGAGAAGAGACCAAATAGGGTGGGAGAGCAAAACCTCCTCCTCTGGGTGGGGATTAAGGTCTACCCTGGATTAAACCAAATGGGACCCAACCATGGAGTTGAGAAGTTTGTTTTAATCACACATCTTTTCTATCACAGCAGCCCTTGTTTCTTTATTGAGCCTTCTCCGGGCTTTCCCCCAGCCAATGAATTTGGAAACAGATACAAATGGATTCAGATGAGACAAGGTGTGCAGAGAAGTCACAGAAACTCACCCTCCAAATTTTGTATAAAGGGAAACAGTATACAGGCCAGGCTGACTAGAGTCTCTCACCACAAAACCACCTTCTTTATCCTAAAACACAAGCACAGTGACAGTTTTGTGCAACTGGTTTTAAGCTACATGATTCTTTCACTTGGTTCCAGGATATGCACTTGCCAAAATAAGCCTTTGCTTTTAACAAAAGCAGCTATTTAAAGTGAATTTCACAATTGATACTGCAAGGCTGATGTGCTCACCTCATTTCTGAGGAGCTGCTCTGCCTTGCTTCTGTTCAGGTTTCGGCTGTACCACCTGCAACACAACATCAGTAAATAAAATTTCCCCAAGGTGCATTATTTACCTAAAATGCCTTAAGCAAAGTATTATGAAGCTAGAATTTAAATAATATTCTGATAAATTAAGATCAAGAATTGAACCTTTGATAACAAGCAAATCAGTCTCTACTACACCATGCAGTTGTCCCATAAAAAAGCACTGAAACAAATCCACAAAAGCCTATAAAACTCAGGGAACTGATGTGAATTTTTGGAAAAAACACTTGTCAAACACATCCAGGCTGATGGCAGTAGTTGCTGTGAAGAGCAGCCCAAGGGGAAGGCTGGCAGCCCCAGGGAAGCAGCTGCCTGCACACCAGTCAAGCCACCCGTGGAGCTGGCTGTCAGACTGCTCTGTCATTCAGTATTTCCATATTTCTGGGCTCCCAGAGGGACCCACCTGGCAAAGGGGAGGCTGAAACTATGAATTAAGTGTCATGGCTGCACATCTCTGAGCTCTGTGCTGCACGGGCAGGTTAAAGCAGCCACAGAAGCACTTGCATGTCAGCCAGTCATGGAGAATAATAAAAAAAGGAAAACTAGGCAGTTTGAAAATGGTGTGGTGCAGTTGTTTTGAGCTGTGCTGTTATTTCAGTAACCAAGCAGGGAAGTGGCACAGCAGTCTTTAATCAGATTCTGCCTATTCTGGAGATAGTGGTTTCTTGCAGTTGGTACATGACCCGGAGTAATGCTCCCTGGACTGCACAGAGACTAAGAATTTCAGCCCCAAGGTGGTAAAAGCACAAAGTGGCTGAACCAGATAAGGCAGTCCAGTTCCTTCCTTCCCCTTCTGCCAGCCCTGCAGCACAGCCCAGAGCTGAGCTCTTAGCAAGAGTTCCTAAGATGAGAAACCAACAAAGAATTCCCTCTAGTCAAGCTAAGGGCAAAAGCCCAGATGAAATTTTGCCTTCTGTCAAAACACAGCAAGTAGGAGCCATATGTAGCTGAGAGTAAAGTTTTAGAGCTACTAATGTAGCTTTGAAAATTAGTTTTATTTATTATTTTCTTACAGCTCCATTTTATCTAAAAGTCATGAAGTATGTCCTAAATTCTCAAGGCACAACAGTTTATCCTATAATGATGTTTGAATATCAAGAAGAACTTTGGAGACTATCGCGTTAAATTTTAAGCTGATGTTCTTAAATAAGTACTCCCCAATTAAACATCAACTGGAAAAAGCATTAAAAAAAAAAAAAGCTAGACATTTATAGCTGTTAAGTTACATGCATACATTGAAATCTGAAAGGCATCAAACTTCATATTTTCTTGAAAACTAGAGCTTCCAAAATATCCAATCTTTTATGTTTATTTGGAGTCATTTCCTCTGTTCTCTCCTCTACTGTTTACTGCTACAAACTTTGGATAGACATGTCAGTTTACTATTAAAACAACATTTAGCACACTTAAAATGGGCAAATATCCTTCAAAGTTTCCCTCTGCCTATCAGAAATTTAAGAGGGGCTTTTTTGCTTTAACTGTGATAGCCTAAATACTACATGCCTGATGGCTGTCTCACTAACTTGACCCTACATTATAAATCCCATCATAATCAATGAGGAGGATCTGAAAAAATATATGCCTATTTCAATTGCTAAGTTTAACCTCTAGGTGCTACCATATGTGAACGTTTGCTTTCAAAATGCTTAAAATACACTGTCATTCTTGAAGCATAGGTTTCCTCTTATGATATTCCAAATTTTAATTCAAGCATTCACTTACTCATATTGGTCAAGGTTGTTAGACTTCTTTCCTGTAACATAGTTGCTTGGAATATATCCTTGTTTTCTAAAAAACAGAGAATATATCATCTGAGTGAAAACATGTAAAATTGCATGCCTAGAAGACAGTTGTTTCATACTGCTAATTACCAGAGGTCAATCGATGTAATTTATTACTTACTGACCCACCCATCCTACTACTGATTATTCAGAAACTAATTTTCTGCATCAGCATTTCCACATCAACTTTCAGCACCCCCAGAAAAGTGTTACGGGCAGCAGAAGTGTCCAAGAAAACCAGCAAAAGGGGTGAAGGAGAGTGAGTAACCCTCTGCTGCTCTGTCACTCTTCTGCACCCAGAAGTCCCAGCCAGTCATGGGAAATATGTTTGGAGCCTGACACAGCCTGATAACTCACAATTACCCATAATATATGGCTACAGGAACCTGATAAATATTGAAATCTGAAAACTTTCATCTTTGAGACCACAGGGAAAATTCTAATACAGGGAATGTGAAGTTGTAGTCATTACAGCATCTCACTGCAATTCTTCCTCAACTTATTCAAGATTTTCCCTAATGATCCAGCTATTAAATAAAGTGATGATTATTCAAGTCTGGAAATCAGAGCCTGCTGAGCTAAATGTTAACCATATTGCTCCTTAATGAGATATTCCCCAGGGAAGTGGGAATACTTTACCAGTCTAGTGAGGTTTTAAAGGATGGCTGGTGCTTTAATTGGAGAACTATAGAATTGGAAAGTAAACATTATTGGAAAGGCTTCCAGTTCTGCAACTATCTTTGCACTTGGGTCCCACAATCTATCTATCAAGTACTGCACTTTGAAAAATTGGTTTCTGCATGAGAATACATGGATGAGATTTCCTATGGGAAATTTCCTACATGGGCCTAATGTACGGTCTAATGCAGTTATTCATTGACACACAGTCAATATAAACTTCTACAATATGAAAAGAGACTTATGAACTTTATAATAAAAAACAAGGAACTCCTTTTTACCCGTATTTGTCTCTTGCCTTCCACCAATGAATGTCGTTCTTCTCAATCACTGTATATTCTTCACCTTTCTCTAATCTTAAATCATGGTGTTCTGTAGGTTCAAAGTCATACATTGCTACCACTATCTCCTCCTCTTCATTCCCATTTTCTTCAACTGGAGGAACAGGTGGTGGAGGCCTTCTCTGGAAACAACACAACATTATTAAATTATCGTCCCACGCTGCTGCATCTTTGTGCCCCGTTCACCCTTACCATCACACCAGTGCATCCTGGAGCCAAAAGCTGGGCTAGTCCTGTGGTGGCCTGGAGGCACCTGGGCTCTGTGGCAGCAAACCACACAGGTGCCACCCATGGGGCTGGTTTCTGCTGCAGCCCTGCAGCTGCCAGTAAAGAGCAAGGCTGGCTGGCATTTGCTTTTTGCCCACACCTTCCACCAGCAATACAGATACAGCTAATAGATGCAGCTAAATTTCAGTGGGATTTTTCCCACCCTAAGACAGAGCATGATGCCTGTTGATGCATACAGAAACAGACCTTGGCTCCAGGATACAGCAAGTATTTTGAGAAATGTAAGCACTTTTTCAATAAGCAATAATTATCTATTCAATATTTAAAGATTCTACCTACCGCACTTTTTTCTGGTATTGAAGAGGACAATCTCATTACATCTAGAAGCAAAGCACAGGACAGAATTTATGCCTATTCATTTAACTGTAATTTTTTAAACTATATAAAAGGTTTAAATTTAAATTAAGATAAGGCTTGAATATCTTAACAAGCCTTAAGTATGGCTTAGGAATTCAGAAAGCAAAGACAACTCCAATTAAGCTATAGGAAAAATCATTAAGTATTCTCATATAAACGTCCTAAATCAGCCAGCAGGTTACATCAACCAGAGATTTGGCAACATCTGTGCCACACCAGAGCATGCCACAGAGAGCTCTGAACCAGTCTTCAGATGCAGAAGTTTATGAAAAATATGAAAGTGATAAAAATAAAAAAGGCATATGAAAATGATGCAGCGTTCTTGTTACCATGATGATCTAAAAGTCTGTTAGGATTAATATCTGCCCTTTTGAAAAAAAATAGGCCCCTGACTCTTGCTTTGCTAAATAAGGCATAATAGTTGTATGTATTTTCTTACTACATCGCTCAGATCCCAAATAATTTTTCTCCTGCACTGCTTTTTTGATACATTTAAAAGGTTGAGATATAGGTCATGCTTTTCATTTTCCTGCATCAGATCAGCCATGGGCCACAGTTTATTCTTCAAGTCTTTTAATGCAACTAAATCCCCAGTCTCTCTGACTGCCTGTGCAGACATAAGAAATCATTGGGTGCCACAGACTTAACTGGGAGATAAGCAATGGATCAGTTTCTTTCCCTGTTATGGAATTTTCCTGATATTGAGGACTGAGTAATCACTGGGCCCTTGTTGGACAATATTGCAGTGCCACAGCAGTCCATGCTACAGCATTCACTGTTGAATCAGCAGAACCTGCAATCTGGATGATGGAAGAGGAGGTGCCTGCAGAAGTCACAGCTCATCCAGGTTCAGCATAGGGACGTTTAAAAATCTCTGAGGAAATTCAGTCCAGTGTCTGTAAATACACTAAACCTTCGTGTATCGTTTTTAGCTTGGTGAGTAACACCGAATGCAATGCAGTTATGATTCTTTCACATGGACAGGCAGAGGTTTTAATAAATAATTGAAGCGCTGGTAAGATTTCTAACTGAACCTTTTTCACCATGAGGTTTTAGCCTCAGTCTGAGGTAAACACTTGGTCAAGTACGGACCAAATGGAAGGAAAAAACCAAATGAAATTCAGCAACTTCAATAATTGCACAGTATCAATGATTGATTCTGGTCTATAAACTTGCCTAATACCCAAGGCATTCAGGTGTGATGACAGAATCATATAAAAAGCCAGAAATAAATGCCAGAAGAACTTCATAAGAAAACATATGTACTTACTATTTTCAAAAAGACTATATTTTTCACAGCCAGGTGCTAATTTTTCTGTCTGTCTGCAGCACTGATAAATTCCCTCTGTCCAGAATTTAGGATGATATTTTACCATTATATTGCTGTTGTTCTTTATTTCTACAAGAAGAAAAAGACCACATATTGAAAGATACAAAAAAGAAGTCTGCAAGAGGGTAATTTTTAATACCTATTACAATATCTTTGACATGAGGCATAATCTTTGCTTGCCCTTACTTTAGCACAGCTTCTCTTTTTACAAGTTTACATGGAGGCGCTATAACAAGCATAGAGGATATATTTATGGCAATAACTTTATTCCAGAAGGGCGTGCTATACTCCCCCTCTACACCAACCATCCTAGCAGGGATTTGGTGCATCAATGAAAGGAGACCCTGCACCACTGGAATCAGTCAGGCAGCTGAGTAGGCTTTGGGAGCTCTGCCTCCTCCTTTGTTACTGTTGCAAGTGACTCAAATTCATCTATAAACAGTTTTCTGGAGGGAAAGAGCTGATATTTATCTCTATTCTGTGGCACAATTCATCATTTTGGCCTGGAAGGCTCCTTACCCCACGCTACAGGCTTACTGAGTTTGAGAGGTCACTCCTTGCCCTCTGATCCCCAGCCCAGAAATAATTTCTTATTACTTTACAGACCCCCTATAATTAACATGACCATCTGATGGTGAGAGAGAGCATTAAGAGGTTAATTAAAAAAGCCCCTCTGCTCACTGTGAAAGCAACTATCTGATCACATCTCAGCAGAGATAATGTCCTATCATTTTACATCAGCTTAAGGCCCACAAGGTTGTCTAGCTACATCCAAACAAAACTTTTCAGTGATGCCATCAACTAGCTTGGATACACCTTTTAACTCACTCTGCAAAGGCAGAGCCAAATTCTGATTGCAGCTGCACTTAACAAAATCAAACTAGATCAGCCTGAGTATTTGAGGCTCTCAGTACCTGTTCCCACACCCTGTGTATGCAAGCGA
Organism: Thryothorus ludovicianus; assembly: GCA_013397245.1. Classification (NCBI taxonomy): domain Eukaryota; kingdom Metazoa; phylum Chordata; class Aves; order Passeriformes; family Certhiidae; genus Thryothorus; species Thryothorus ludovicianus. The sequence goes on from VZTB01012671.1 coordinate 114,993, forward strand.
TGAGCTGGCCCAATAAAAAATTAAAAATTAAAAATAAGCAGCAGAATCCATTTTAATTTTGTAATTTGTTGTGGGTTGATGCTAGCCAGCAGCTAAGCATCCATGCACGTACTCACCCATTCTCACAACCCAGTGGGATGGGGGAATGAATAGAAAGAACAAGAGATAAAAACTTTTGGCTTGAGATAAAGATAGTTTAATAACCAAAAGAGAGAAAAAGAGAACCCAGAAGTAATGTAAGGTAAATCACTCACCATCTCCCAGAAGTAGATCAATACCCAGCCAGCCCCTGGGAAGGAAAAAACCCTAATCCCTGTCCCCCTGTACCCTCGTTTTTATTGCTAAGCACAACTTCATATGCCCTGGAATATCCCTTTGGTCAGTCCAGGCCTGCTGTCCTGGCTGTGTCACCTCCCAGCCACTTTTTCATCCTCAATCTACTCACTGGGGGGGCCAAGGAGGAAAAAGGCAAATCCTCCATGCTGTGCAAGCAGTGCTCAGCAGCAGCTACAACACTGCTATGTTTTTAACACTGTTTTGGCCACAAATCCAAAACATAGCACCAAGTTCACTTCAACCCATGCAGGCAGCTCAAGCAAATGTATCTGCCTGTGTTAGAGTTTAAGTATAAGCAATTCCCAATACCTTCTTTCAGGTTCCTCACCCACTGATCCCGACTTTGTGCACTTGGTGCAAAAATATAAAGTGTATTAGCATCATATACAACCTGGAGGGGAGAAAAGAAATAATCAAAACACATTCACCTCAGAATATTAATTATTTTTTTCCTAAATAACTAGAGGAAACAGAACAAATTACATTTAGCAAAATTAGTGTATTCAGGGACAAAATGCAGAAACTTGGAAAGGTTATTAATGTTTATTATTCAGATATGATGTTTTCAGAGAATTAGGAAGAATTTTGTAATTGTATTTGTCAGCATTCCTTAAAATGCTTGCTTCACACTTTGCTTTGCTCCTTCTTCACTGTGTTTTTTGTAAAAACAGTACAATTTAATGAATGAAAGCTATTTTGTAATCAGACATTCTCCATCTTATTCAGTATTGCTCTGGAGTGACTCTTCTCTATTTCTCCACTGCTTGCACTGGCAGAAAGTGAGTACTGCTCTGGGAAAAATGGATCAGAGTCACTGCTGCCCCACTCCAGCAGTGGAATTCCTCCTCACTCCAACCATTCCCTCTATAGCAAGGAGGAACAGCATCCAACCCCCCCATTTTTCTTTTTTCCCTCTAGGCACTTTGTTTTCTGTATTCATTTCCATTCAACTCACAATGAAAAGGGGGGGGGGGGGAATCAACATGTTTGGTGATCAGATTTAATTTAATGTGAAAGAATGCAGACAGGGAAATTGAGCTGTCAGCTCATTTGTTACAGCAGAAGGGTAGGGCAGTTTCCAGTCAAAATTCAAGCTGAGAGGGTGAGGAAAAGAGAAAGACCAAGTGTACACAGCCCAACTCCCAAGGGAAGGGACTGCAAGGGCAGCAGAGCTTGCAGGGGATGTGTTTTAACCATTGATCCTGAACTACTTCCTACCAGCCCAAAAGAGACAGAGAATGGACTCATTATTTGGAATTGACAGTAATTTTAAGGGCAGTTATGTCCAAATGACTTGGTGTGGTTGAAAAGTGCACTGTAATTTATGTGTTTTGTATTAAAAAAACTTACCTGAAAAGGATATTTATTTTGACATGGAATAATACCATCACTTTTTACTACTTCTACACATTTAATCCTTGAAATATCCACAGATCCTTTTCTGTACTTTTTCTATAAGAGAAAAGAAAAAAAATTTGTACAAAGATAACCAATTCATCTAATTCTCTTTTTTTTCAGCAGAGACATCTTGATTTTTTTCCCACTTATAATAGTGATTTCACTTCATGTGACTTTAGCTGCAGAAGTTGTCTGAAAACTGAGGGTATAAAGATCTGCACTTGTGTAAATGCACTGAGTACAGTAAATTTGCTTAGTGAAAAGCACCAATTCTTTACATAGAAAGTTTCCAATCAGGTGTAATCACAGGCTTAATATACTCTACTTTGGAAAAAATAACTTGAGAAAAAAGAAGTGCTTCCCCCTCTCTGAGTTTAAATTACGACTAAAACTGGTATCATCTCATCTGCTCCCTGGTTCTGTTGCTGAAGGGCTCCCACCATTTGGAGGCTTCTGCTGTGTTTCACTAAGGTTCCAGAGAAATTTGGGTGCTACACAGGCAACCCTCGTCCCTGATGAGACAGAAAGCAGAAGATATGGATGTAACCCTGGACCAAAGTGGGGTCTGTAGCGAAGGAACTCCTCTGTACAAGGCTAGCAGAAGCCCAGAGAAGCAAAGTCAAAAGAACAGACTAAATTTGAGAAGATTTAGTCACCTACACTGATAATTATAAGAATTTTAAAGAAGGCACGGGTGCTGCACACCCGTGGAATGACAGTGCAGTTCAACACTCTGGAGAGGCAGCCCCTTGGAAGAACAGCTGATTATGAGAGGCAGGTGTACTGGGCTTTACAGTGAAATCCACAGAAAGACTGTACAGTGCCACATCTCACTTTTAGGAGAACCAAATCTCTAACAGGAAAGGAAATTTCCAGTGGAATCTGGAACAAAATAAAAGCAGTAGCTCATGGCTGGTACTGAATTAATACACATTAAAAAAAAATCGATTTGTCAAGCACATCCAGAATATCCAGTCCAGAGCACATCTTATAAAAGACTGACACTGTTCACACAATGTGGAAATTATTAGAAATTATTGAATTATTTGAGATGTGCCAATCCTTACTGAGCTCCACTACTGGGGATGGAAATTTTAGCCCAAATAGCAGAAATCTGGTACAATCAAAAGCAAATGAAAACACAGTCTTGTAAACAGAAGCAAAGAACAAATTCAAATACAGCAGTTATGATTCCATCACCCTAGAAACACTATAGTTAATTACCCATGAAGTTTCATCAGCACTTAAAATGCATTTAGCACTCTGAGTCTTATGTAGATTAATGCAGAGAAAACATGCATGAAGAATTCATATACATCATTCATCAGGAAGAATGACAAGGCATAAGTCTAGATAAAACTGCAATTGTTATTTGTTATCAGAAAAACCAACACACATAAGAGAGGTGGGTTTTTTAAGGGGAATGTATGGGGGAACTAGGCACTGTAACCACCATAAAGAAAAAAAGTAAAATCATAAACATTACCATGAGCTGTACTACAAAGATTTATCAAGTAACGCTGAAAAATTATTTTGTACCAACTACGCAACTCTGGATTTTTTTACCAAAAAATCACTTTAAGTTTTCTGTTTATTTTATGTTGGCCACTTCCAAATTCAGGATATTCTATGGTATCTCCTTACTTGAGCATTGGCTCCCAAAAGTAAAACTTACATTTATGCAAAATCCAAAAGTTGTTACTGAAATGTAGAGCACTTGGCAGCGCAGGCAGTACTGCCTCTCCCTCTCCTTGTCCCTGTGTAGCTGACCTGGCAGTTTCAGGGCTGCCAGATTAGCCAAGGTAGAACAGGAGGGTCCAAAGGAGATCAGCCTTTTCATGAACCCCAGAAGAGAACACTCCACATAACTGTGCTGAAGACACCTCTCCATGCATCTTTCTTGAACAACAACACTCAAAAAAGAAGAAACACCACTACTGTACCTTATCTACCCTGCTTTCCGTGTCCAGAAGGGTACCCATACTGCTTGGATCCCACCTGCTGGTTAACTAGGCTACAGGGCAGACAATAATACACATTGGAGGAGTTTTTTGTATCTAGAATCACAGAAACCCCTTAAAGGAACACACCGTTATTTTACCACCCTCCTCCTGGGCTCAGAGATTTTCCTGCCAATTGTGGTGTTCGGAGGATACTGACAGGAGGAGAAAGGACAGCAATCCAACTAGATAACCATCTAACATTTGGGGAGAAAACCATAAAGGAAATTCCCTGATGTACCGCACATCATTCTCGTAATTGTATTTCCTAAGTCATACCTTTGTACACTTTCATGATTTAGGGTGGCTCACTTTGCTTCATCACAAGATGCTAAATTAAGCTAACACAGGGCTGACCCACCTTACAAGTCAATCCACCTTATTAAATCTAATGTCAGGGAAGATTCTTCTGGCTTTGCATATTTTATAGATTAAAAAAACCCTTGCATATGTGAAATTAAATACAAACCTGCTCGAGACATTTTCAGATCACATCAGAAGCAAGTTATTAATGTCAAGTGTGCAGCTCTGTTTTAGCTGACCACTGCTCATTAATAAACTATGGTCTATGCACAGAAGCAGGAAAGAATGACTCAAGAAAAATGCTAAAGAGACCACTGCAACTCCTCTCTCCTCCCTTTTAAATGATTTCCCTTTATAATAATAGGACATCTTGCATACCATAACTGTGTTGCATTTATTCTACAGGTAAATGGGTTCTACAGGCTCTACACCCAGCCACACAGCAGACATGAAATGCAGATTCAAGGCAGAGCTCAAGCCCTGAAGCAGTTAGGAAGCAGAGGAGCAGGCATGATCCAGCTCTGAGAAATTCAACCATAACCATTCTTTCCAACAAGTGACCTCTGCTACAAAGAGACAAAATTAGTACAATAGCTAATCATGCAATGTCAACGTGTAGGAAGCAGAGGGACATTTTTAAAGATTTTTTTTTTTTAGGTAGAAGATGGCTAACAGAGTAGAAAAATGTTAGATTTATTGCAGAAGTAGCAGTATTTTATCACAACATTCGTGCATGCTTTCTGAACGTGATACAAGTATTCACAGAGGATTTGGAAAAACCACAGGTCAGTGAAATGAAGGGACCTATCAAGTCTGCTCTGCTCCTTTACTAAAGATAGATATATGCCTCTAGAGGGAGGCCTGTAGAAGCAAATACGGTTAGAACAGTAACAAAGTTATAAAAATACTGAATCCCAATAAAGAAAACAAATAGGTAAAATACGTGCTTGAAAGTCACACTAAAGGTTGGAATTTTGTTGTGGATTTTCTTTTTTAATGTATGTTCTTGCTGAAAATAACAAAAGGGAAGTGACTATACAGAAACTATTATACAAAGCTTTTCAAAATGCCATACATATTTCATATTTACCTATGTTTCAAAATATTGATTTACAGTTTTAGAAATCCTGCTCACAATGGGTATGGCCAAGTCTTGTTTCCACACAATGCAAAAAGAATAAGCTATTTCTCTTTATTTTAGAATATTAAACAGTAATATGAGGAAGTCATAACACTAGACCTATGTTGTCAGATACGGAACAAATATAGGATTACACAATTCCCTAAAAAAATAATCTTACAGTACAGTAAGACAAGAAATACCCAAGTGGTAGATAAGTGTACAATCAAACAGCTGATCTTCTGTACATTTGGAATTACCCCTCTGCCTAATACAGAAGCTTTACAGCTTCAGAAGCCCATATCCTATCAGATGAAAATATTTCTTCAGTGTATTTCCTCTTTGCTGATGAACATACTGTGCTGTTTACCCTCAGAGAAGTATGTGTGTATGTGGGGTGCTGAACAATACAAAGAACACCAGATTTGGGAAAAAAAAAGTCTCAATGAAAACATGCATAAATCAGCCCAGCTGGCAAGAAATACCTAGGTTTTGTCTCCTCCATGCTCTCTTTATCTCTTTCCTTGTTCTTCATATTATTTCTTTTTTCCATGCTTACCCCCACGTAGGAAATCCTGAGGTTATCAGCATGTGACCCATGGAGCTTGTGCTCTCACAAGTGTAGCACATCACAGCCCTGCTTTTATCTCCTTTCATGGAGCAGCTCTTAACCTCACAAAACCACAAAAAGCCTGGCTAAGCCAACACTGCCTAGAGAAGGCTGCTCTGAAAGAATATGCTCCAGAGCCAAATGTATGGCTATTTTCATTTTTGGGTTCTTTGCAGGAAGGGAGGTTGGGCATTCAGGATTTTGGATTTTGTTTCTTTTAACAGTATAGTCATTTATTAATAACAAGCACTGAATGGATACTTCTGCAGTTCCCTCTTGAGGCAAGCAATTACGGATTATGCAAATATAATTACTGTAGCTAGGTGTGAGGTGGCCACATTTTCCATTCCTATCTTTTCCAGTGTGTCAAATATATTGAAGAATGCCCTTCTCCTTTCAATTATTTTTTTTTAATTATTAAGAAAAGCAAGTATCAAGTATTTTTATTTACCTTTCGAAAAAGTCTAGAATTGATATGAAAAGCAAATAGTGATTGCTAGTTTGACCTGATTCAATATCTGACTACTACGAAGAATTTAAAGGGAAAAAAACACAAACATAATTGAGAAGAAGAAAGTTTTAAATCCTGTCTTGCAAATTAAGAAACTGAGAATCCATCACCATGGCCTGGCTGCTCGGCAGATGTCAATGACCAGCACTGGAGAGACTGAAAAGCACAAAAATAAATTCTCTGTCATAGCACTGATACAACTTCCTAACCAAAACTACAGTGCATTATCTGTAACTTACTCTTCTGCAATGGAGAGACAACCAGTCAAACACACACCACTGTATTTATGATACATTGCTGCAAACTCATAACTCATAAAAGTAAAGGACACTTGATAAATCAGTCAGGTCTCCATCCGTATCAGGCCTTAAATAACCTGCAACCCTTCAGCTGTCAAAGTAACTGCCATACCTCGTCAGGTTCTTTCAGGCAAGTCTTCTCTTGGCTTTCTGTGAAGTCCACACACACAGAGCTCTCACTCTGACCAGCCCAGCTGCAGCATTTCTGCAGTTTTCTCCCTGCTCAGGACCCTCTGGCTGCTGGGTGTGTGACACCTTGCACTAACTCAGCCTTCATGCAGTCAGAGCACTAGGACAACCTGCGCCATGCAGAGAGCAGAGCCCAAGTCCACAGGCATCACAGGCAAGCAACCAGAGCCCAAAAGGAGACCCAAAAGGTCACTCAGCCAAGGCACCAGCTGCTTTATCTACTTTCTCAAGGTTCAGAAGATGGACTCCACAACTATAGAGTTGAGAGGGCTTTTTTTGTCTTTTGAGATTCCAGTACATCTCTCTGCTTTAAACATTTGCTTTTCCGCTTACCAACCCTTCAACACTGGCTTTTGGGAAGCTCATCCTTCCTGCTGCTCCTGCCCTGAACCTCACAGGCAGATCCACAACTTCCTTGAAACTTACTGCCCCAAACCAGATGCAGCACTGCAGCCAATGCCCTATTATTCCATTATGATTTGGAGTCACGTTTTTTCATCCTAATGTAACATTTTCCTTTTGCACAGCAACAAGGTATCATTGATGCATATCTAGTTTATGATTCACTGTCCTGTAACCCAGGTCTTGCTGGGGACAGCCAGACACTTGGCTACTTATTGCCATTCTGTAGCTGAACATTTCAGCATTCCTGAGTTTTTTACTTGTCCACACTGAACTGCATTCTACAAAATATTTTTTTTAAAAAGCAAACAATTAAACCCACCACTCACCTAATCCAAATATACCACATGGATTTCTAGACTTATTTTTCAAAATACTTGTGGCTCCTTCAAGTTCTATTTCACCTGAGAACTCTATAAGCTTCCATTCCAACAACAATATCAGTTGTGAAAATACTAAAATGCAGCACAGAACATTCCATTCAAGACAAGCTCTCAATCTGAAAACAAGCCACCAATGCCTATTCAATACAGCACAGCTTCACATGCACTCTGCAGCAAGATTTACAATAAGTTTATATAGGTAATTTCTAATGCTGACATATAAAAACATCTCATTCAGCAGTGTCAAAAAACCACTACTGGGATGAAAACACAGGGTATCTGCTGCTCTCTGCCATCCACAAGATTTGTTACCCCATAGCACACAGAGCATAGATAAATCTGAGGTTTTGTTTTGTTTCTTTATTTTGTTTCGTTTCTTTGTTGGCTGATGTGCAATCTCTGCATCTTCCAGGATCCTTCAACAAGCCTGGTTTTTCTTGCATTTTTCACTAAATTATCTTCATAGATTAAAATTTCTCAGTTTCTCTTCTGCACACTTTTAAAAAAATCTAGGCCTTCTCTAGCCTTCTGTCATCTATTTTCAGTTCTTTCTTCTTAAGCCCTTTAAGACTCATACACTCCTGTCTAGTCATAAGGTAAATATTCTCATCTACGCCTTTTCTATATCTCAACAACTACAACCTATGCTTCTAAACTTCATCTACATCTCATTTGTTCCATCTCATAAAAATCAAAATAGAAAGATAATTACTGCAGATTCTCATTTTATAGCTGACTTTCTTTCAGTAGATGTTATAGAAAACAGAGAATCATTACTACAAAATAATCAACTTTTTTTTACAACTTAGGTTTCTTTATGAAACGCCCTTTACAGCTGAGCATTCCCATGTTAAGATGCTCCCATTCACATGAATAGCTTTAGGTTATGTCTCCAACTTTAACAGTTTTCACTCACAAGTATTTTAGCAAAGCTCTATCACTATGACCTGTGACTTGGAAGGAAAAAACACTCTGTAAACCTACTCATTGCAGAAGCTATTAATCTCATATTAAGAAACAAAAGTAATCAGTGAAGTGATCAGAAGCATTGTAATACTGAACTGTGCTTTCATTTATATAAAATAATTAAGTCACCGATGCAATGACTAAGGAAATCCCATAAATCAGGGTAATTAATTTTAAAATAATAAAGGATAAGTACTACAGGAATAAACAACAGTAGAACGAATTAATCTTCTGTTAAAAAAAGAAAAGTAAGAAGCATAGCTTTTTTGAACTGTATAATGTTGTCATGCTCCAAATGAAGTATTTGCACAATATCAGTGTTGCAATGAAGCTACACAATTTTACCCTGAAACTTACTGCTTCAGAGTGGGCCCCAGAGCTTTTATTTTTCCTTCCTTAAAATATCACCACTGTAATTTCAGTAGCTTCTGTCTCCTCGATATTCAAATTACAAGAACCAAACACAACCCTTATAGAAGGACCTTTTTTCCTTAGGAAGAGATTTTCAAAATGAGCAACCTCTGAAAATGTACACAGTTTTATTCATCTTTTTTCATTCATATCTCCTGCCACTGGAAGACCATTCAGCACCTCTCAGGTTCAGCTGCTCAGGAGCTGCCTTCTACTTAACTCCACAGAAGCATCCTTCTAAATAAGACTCTTAAACATTTTCCCTCAGGGAACTATAATTTGCCTTCTCTGTAGAAGCAAATGGTCTCTGCACACTAATGAACACGTCTGTGATGTGCCTACTCCAAGATCCTCTGTGCAGCAGTTCCTGAGCTAATGGGCATTGCAGCCCAAACTCTCTCCCTTCTTGTCCTCCCTTCTAACACTGCAGACTTCTGACAGAATAACCACAGGAACCAGGATTGCCTTTTGAAAATGCAAAATCAAATGTATACTACTTATTGCTGTGAGCTGCCATTCATATGGCAAACATGAGCAAACAGTAAAGATGGTAAAGCATAAAGAAATGTAATGTTCATAAGCTCACAGTCAGCTTCATATTCATGGTCAGTGCAAGCTGCTGTGGGATGGAAAGTTTAATTCAAGCATGCTGTGCCCTGTGTGGGAGGACAGTAACCAAACCACACACATCAGCACACTTTCAAACTAAAGAGTATCACTGATAAGCAAGCTGAATGACAAAGAGAGAGAGAAATATCATAGTGAAAGGGAACACTGCACAGGTTCAATAGACATGAGGATACTAACAGTCTACACATTGACAAGGATTTTATAAAATTATGACCAGATCTGTATTGCCTTCTGGAAGCACCACACTCATGAGAAACATCAATGTAAAAGCCTTCAACAAACTAGCAGAACACCTCACTTGCACAGACCAGCTCTTTTCAACTATTTCACTGGTGAGAAGTACTTTAACACCTACACTTATACTCTTTCCTTCACCATGAAGAATTTCCCTTGCCTAAAATGCCATCCAGAGCAAAAACCTGTGGTCTGGTGGCACTTTTAAGTTCAAGCGAGATGCCCTGCCAGTGTTAGCTACCTAAAACTTGTGTGAAGTACGTGCTGCTTGCTATCATGGCTGTTCTGTAATGCAGCAGCAAGCCTGCCCCAGCTGGGGCCATCCCACCACCTAATTCAGAGATGCCCTCTCACCGTGCACTGAGAAAGAGTTCACAGCAGCCAAACTCGTTGCCACACAAGGAGAAGGACAACAAACCACGGGTACGTGCTGGACAGCCCTGATGGATGCAGTAGCTTGGATGCTGTTTTTGTGTGGTCTGTCCTGTTGGCTGACTCAAGAGGAATAAATGATGCTGTTCTTTCCAGCCACCCTACAAAGGAGTGTGTGAACTGTGTATGAACCATGGGACACCAGCAATCTGGCATACTGGTAAAATGAGTTCTCCTTTCCACTGTCCAGCTGGTATTTACTGAAGTGGTTAAAATTTCAGTGATGAAGTGGACTCCTAAATAAACAGTTAAGGTTTGATTTTCCAAACAGACACAGATGAAAGTGTGAATGCACTGATCCTTTGAAAAAAAATCCTGGGCATTTTAAGTTGAATATTCAAGATATGAACCCACTTTTGACAGAAAACAGCTAAACATACATAGGGCCACACATACGTGGTGTTATTTCCACAAATGCCTCCCTGGAATTCAAACCTACACTCCACTCAAGATGAAATTAGCAATTTGGAAAAAAGTCATACTAAAACTTCAGCAAAATTTTTTCTAATCAAAAATACAAAAAGCCATTCCAAATGAGATTTTTTAAAAATCACTGCATGAAATATTTGATTTTCAAACAAGTCAATTCATTTCAAAAGTGCTTAAATTTGCTTATGAATTTGACATTGACTAGTATGTTTGGATTTCTTGCAAAAAAATCGTTCAGGAAAATGACCAGAAGTACACCTGAAGTATTATGCTGAGTTTTCAAACCACAGAAAATTAGAGATTTCCTAATAAAATACTTCATGCTCATGTTTCCTCACTCGAACACTACAAACACTGCCTTTGCTACACAACCAGATTATCCAGTCAAGTTGCACTACAATCCATGACTCCAGCTGACACCAGAAAGAACAGTGCAGCAGCCCTCAAGAACAAGGGCCAGTTTGTGAAAAAAGGCCTACCACCTACCACATTCAAACCAGTTACTACTGTCTACATAAATGTTTAAAGCTGGCTTGGTAAGTTACAATACATGTTTAGAATACTGTACATATCTTAAGTCTTTCTGACTGTAGCATAACCAGTAAGATGTACTTTATAGTACATCTCCATATACAGAATAGGAAGATATTTTACTTCCTCCCTACTTTCATACATTCATGACCAGTACTCTGTGCTTGAAGACCAATGCAGTTATATCTTACTACAGTGATTTTTGACTTCATTGTAAATGGACCACATCATATACAGATTTCAATAGCCACTTTTACAAAAATTAGGAAAAGATACAGAAAATTTTCAACAATGACAGCTGATAAACCATTAAGAGCTTCAAGAAACAAGATTAATAGTCTCTTTATTTGCTTATAATCACTGTTAATCCAATATTGCACAATAGTGCAATGACACCATTTCACCAGCAGCTACACCTATTAATTCTCAGAATTTATGACAAAAAAGAAAAAAAGACAAAATCAGAACATATCTCAGCTTAAACAGAATAGTCCTCTTTTCTGACATTAAAAATCCATCCCCATGATGCTTAAGGCAAGTTGGTTCCTGATGCATTTTTATTTTCAAGCTTCTAAACAAACCTAAAGGTGATACTTCTTCCACATTTTTTATCCAACAGCACAATGCCCAAAAGTTAAGCAGTAAAAGCCAAAGTCTTATTGGCTTCCTATGCAAAGTAAGTTTTCCATAACATTGATCGTAATTGTAGAGCTTAGCACAGGGTGACCTAAACCAAGATTCTCCTTTCTCAGGCTTCTGTGTTTTGAAATCAGTCTTAAAATGCAGCCCCTTCACTGACTCTGTAGCTATGCTCCATCAATAGCTCACACACCTGCACCATGACTTACAGCACAGCAATATCTTTAAGTGAAAAAAACTGTATTTCTCCTCATGGCATCAGTGTAGTTCCATGCACTGTCATTGTACCATGACAGTGGGGCTGCCTTGCTTGAAAGCACATATAGAAAGATTTAAACCAGTTATGAGCAAGTTAAAATAAGATCTTAGTATGTTGCTAATAGTCATATTTAGGAGATAATTTATAGCTCTAAGTAAGGTATATGGGACTTTTTCAGTAGATAGGACAGGAAAAAACAGAGAGGAGTGGTGTTTATAATGTGCAGTTTCTGGTCAAAGAGCAAGTGATGTTCCACTTCTAGCTGCACAGAACAAATTAACCTCTCAGCAGCATTCACATGAACACTATTTGCTATGGTTGACTGCTTTTTGTTGTCATAAATGTTCCACTTCTGTCACCAGACATAAAAAATGTCTAATTCTGTCACTTTATTAATAATCCCAATTTGCCCACACTTTGAGTATTGACTAATCTGGTTAACGAGATTTACTTTAGTCTCGTTTTTAAAAAGAAGTGGTATGATTATTCATGTGCCCACAAACCCTGGGTTTTTCTTGAGCTCTCTGTAACTTCTATAAAAGTCAAAATAGAAGAAAACAAGAAAATACTTCAGATAGGCCCACAATCAAACTGGGAATTGTGCACTTCCCTAGAGGAGCAGAACTCAACCACCCCTGGCAGACTGCTACCACTGCAGTTAAGGGGTTAAAATGAGGGTGTGAGATCCTCTTGTCTTGGGATTTCCATGCTTATCTTACCAGTCTGGACTTTGAATACTGCCAAGCCCAAAATTAAATTAGTCTGTACCTATCCTTTCATCTGTCATGTCTTTAAACTCAACCAGCATCCACAGTAGTCACATTTATTTCAGCAATAAAACCCCAATTATTCAGAGGGGGTAGAATTATCTTGATGGCTAATAACTTCTTTCTCATTAAATTACCTCAGCCAGAATATGCAGCTGTCTAACTGTAAACACATATTTATAGCCACCATAATTGCCTAAAAAAACCCCAAACAGCAACCAAACAAATAACTAAACCCACAAACATCTTTGCCATTTAAGTTGTCCAGAGACATAAAGGAATAACTATGCCACAGGGATCTTACTCTTATAGTTGTGGTCTTTTTAAAGAGACAAAAATATTCAGTATGTCCCTTTAAGATCAGAGCTCACTATTCTCAGACAACATTGTTAATAAAATAAAATGCTGATTAATGTTTGAAAGACTCTGAGAGGCACAGTGAAAATGAAAATGATTTGAGGCTCAGCATTATGGCTGAGCCAGTCTAACACCCTGCTGATGTCACCCCTTGGAGCATCCTGCTCTCCACCAGCTGGCACAGCCTCTGGCACTTGTTAGATCCTGCACCCAGCTAATGCAGCGTGCTAACCTAGCAGAACACCGATCCAGAAAAATAAAACCAGAACAAATATCTTTCTGCTGACCTAATTGCAGCCTTTCAGCACCTGAAGGAAGCCTACAAAAAAGAGAGAAACTGTTTCCAAGGGCATGTAGTGACAGGACAAGGTGGAATGGTTTCCAGCTTAAGAGGAGGTTTAGATTAGATTTTAGGAAATAATTGTTTACTGTGAAGGTGGTGAGGCACTGGAACAGATTGCCCATAGAGGGGGTGGATGCGATGTTGCATTTTACTGATGTATTATCAATATTGTATCACAATGGTTTAGCCCCTGTAATCTCAAGTTTCCTCCCTCACCTCCCTGCCTTCCCCTCACCTCCTCAGGTAAAAACCCCTCCCCCTCCTGTCCCATCAATTGTCTCCCTTGGCCAAAGCTCCCCGTCCCCTCTCTCCCCGGGGTATAAAGGTGAATGATACCGTGTCCGGTCTCTTTGCTCTCCTGCTCCGGCCTCTTTGCTCCCCTCTTTGCTCATCCTGACTCTTCTCTGCTGTTCTCTCTTTCTGCCTCCTCCCCTTTCTACTCCTCGTGGCATTTCTTTTCCTCCCCCCACTTTCCCTGCCCCCTTAAGACTTATTCCCTAATAAACTCTTGTGACTTTACTATCAGAAGAGCACTGAGCTATCTCTCATTTCCAACCACCTTAGTGTCCTTGGTGAATTTGCCCGAGTTTGAGCTAGCCGGGCTCAGCTCTATCATTAAGGGCAGTTTCCTCAATGCTCCATCCCTAGAAGTGCTCTAGGCCAGGCTGGATGGAGCTCTGAGAAATCTGGCCTCACGGAAAGTGTCTCTGCCTAGGGTCAGAGGGGCTAGAACTGGATGAACTTCAAGGTCCCTCCTGATCCAGGCCATTCTATGATTCCATGATTAGCAGTTTTTTTAGAGCAAAATGAATTCCAAGAAGGGTCAGCCTGAATTCAAGTGAATGGAAGGCTAGGACAGGGATGAAATGGCCCTGCCTTTTTCATCAGCGAACTGATGGCATAGCATAGGCATAATGTACAGCCAACTGGCTGTATCTGAGATGGAGTGGAAATATCTTAAGAAATCACTGCATCCTCCACTGAGGGCACTGTGGGCTGCCCTGCCCAATCTCACTGCAAATAAAACTGACAATTTAAACCCCCTCTCAGAGAGATCCACAGTCTCCTGGAAGAGCATTTTACCCAGAGGACATTAACCTGCAGGGCAAAGGGAAAGCTGGAAGGGGAACACTGGAAAAGGGGAAGCTGGAAGTGCTAACTTCTTAAAGGGTGACAACTAGTCCTGCAAAACCTGTTTGTTACATTTCTGTTTGATCTGAATGTAAGCTGACATGGCATAAGCATGCAAGACACATTTCAGAGGGCTTCTTAGCCCCCGCCTCTTTATTCTCTGGGAGGAGGCCAGAGTCACCAAAATAGGAATGACTCTGCCATCATAAAATGGGGACATAAAATGCCTCAAAGGAGTGTGCAAGGAGGACAGAGTAAGGCTATTGCCAGCAGTGGCCAGTGACAGGGCCAGAGGCAGTGGGCACAAACTGAAAGACAAGAGGCCCCATCTGAACATCAGGAAACAATGTTGGTCTTTTTTACTGTGAGGGTGACTGGGCCCTAGCACAGGCTGCCAGGCAAGGCTGTGAAGACTCCATCAATGGAGATACTCAACAGCCAGCTCGTTCTGGGCAGCCAGCTCTGTGTGGCCCTGCTTGAGCAGGGGGCTTAGATCAGACAGCCTCCAGAGGCACCCTCTGACCTCAGTCTGTGATCTGGTTCTTAATCCCTGACTGTGCCCAAGCTACTTTCAGAGAACAAACTGCTGTGAGCATCTCGTGGCATGGTAAGTGAGCTCAGTTCTGGTGCAACCATAAGGTCTGGCAGAGAAACATGCTTAGCAAGCCTTAGCTCCCCTGTACTCTCTTCTTTAATCAGAGGCAAGACAGACAACACAAGAGGTTGCAGGGTTCCCTCCACTAAGCTTTATTTGTTAAATGGCTTCCCAAGGATACAACATGTTTCACAAGCTACTGCAGTCATTTTAATCCTCTTCAGCATTGTGACAAACATGGAAAGTAGCCTCAGTTAAGTGAAAAATCTCACTCCCAGCACTGAGGATATGACAGAGCACTCTGGGGACAGATGACCTTGATGAAACTGAGTCTAGAGCTCATTTGAAAAAATGCTGGTCTGAGGATTTGCATAATTTACACTAATGAGTTCCTGAGTAACTGAATTTACACAGAAAGTGGTAACCAGGATGAGTTGCTTGTATGGTCAAAGATAAACTGCTTCCAGACTAATTTCAATCATCAGGCTGCATGATCCACTCTACTGGATCCCATCTCTGCTGAACTTGGTCTGCAATGCCGTGCTCCAATCAAATGTTCTTTCTCCTGTTCAGACACAGTTAATTGCAGATGTGAATGTAATGGCCTTCACAGTACACATGGCTACAAGAAACTGAAACTTTTTCTACCTTTTCTCCAATTCACCATAGCAGCGATCTTTCAACTCTCTGAAGAGATAAAGAAATCAGCTTTGATGACCACCTCTAAATGCTGTTTTACGTAATTTCTGCCATCCTGGCTATGCACTACTGCTCTGATTGAGAACCAATTCACACTGACTACCAGGTAAGTTATCTACACCTCTGTCAACTTGCATTATAAATAAGAGAAATGCCAGCTCACGTTCATGGCCACTAATGACCATTTCCCCGAACAGCTCAGCCATACAGATACATGTGACACACAGTAGGAAAAAAAGTCAGTATCATACAAAAGCAAAAAGGAACAAAGGCAATCTGTAGCATAAATCTGTGTCTCCTACCTCCGCTCGACCTTCGTAGTATGTTAGCATGGACTTTGTAAGTACAAAAAGCCTCTCTTTGTAGTTTAAGGGAGAAGTCCTCTTCTTCTGCTGTGATCTTTTAATCAAAATCTCTTGTAGGATAGTAGTCGTATTCATTTCAGCCACTTGTCAGCTCTCTTCTAGCCATTGAACATCAGCTCCTGTGAAGATGAGGAATAAAACATTACCAGATCTTTGGAGGATCACAGAACTGGAGATTTCTGTCACAAAAAGAGCTTCTACTTATAAATGAAACTGTCTGAATATACAGAAAGCTGAAGCTCACCTGGAAGTTTACAGAAGTTAATTATTAGACTAAAAAGTTCAGGCTTTGCTCAGCTGAGGGCTGCAGTGGCACATTCCCAGGAAGCCAAAAGCTGTACGTGACTGGGATGAAATAAGGTACACTGCAGCCTATGTCACAGAGAATATGGGTGAGAAGTCTGAAATGTGCTCCAGGCAAACAGCAGTGTACAACTGCTCTTCACCACAAACCTGTACAGAAGTTTCTAACCTGTACAGAAGTTTTAATTGCTAATGTCTGTGCATGTATAAATGTCATTTGCAAAAGAGTTCTATATATAAAATTTAAGACCATAGAATCATGGAATATCCTGCAGGGAAGATTCCTACAAGGATCATGGAAGTCAAACTCCTGGCCCAGAAAGGACAGCCCTAAACATCACACCATATGCCTGAGAGCATTGCCCAAATGCTCCTTCAACTGTCAGGCTTGATGCTGTGACCACTTCTCTGGGGAGCCTGTTCCTATCATCCTCTAAGTGAAGAACCTTTTTCTAATATCCAGCCTAAACCTCTCCTGACACAGCTTCAGGCCATTCCCTTGGGTCCTGTCACTGGTCACGAGAGAGGAGATCCGAGTCTTCCCCTTCTCCTCCTCTCTCAAAGAAGTTGCAACTGCAGTGAGGTCTCCCCTCAGTCTCCTTCAGACTGAACAGACAGACCAAGTGTCCTCAGACATTCTTCATATGGATTCCCCTCTAGACCTTTTACTATCCTTGCTGCCCTCCTTTAGATGCTCCTCAATAGCTTAATGTCTTTCTTACATTGTGGCACCCAAAACTGCACACGGTATTCAAGGTGAAGCTGCTCCAATGCAGAGCAGAGTGGGACAATCCCCTCCCTTGCCTGGCTGTGATGTTGTGCCTGATGCACCCCAGGACAGGGCTGGTCCTCCTGGCTGCCAGGGCACTGCTGGCTTATATTCAACTTGTCATCGACCAAGATCCCCAAGTCTCCTTCCACAGTGCTGCTTTCCAGACTCTCATTCCCTGGTCTATACACACAAGCAGGGCTGCCCCGTGCCAGGTGCAAAATCCAGAATGTGCCCTTGTTAAATTTCATAAGGTTGGTGATTGTCCATCTTTCTAATCTGTCAAGGGCTCTCTGCAGGGCCTCTTGAGGCAGCCAACAGCTCCTCTCAATCTAGTATTTTTGACAAACTCATTTAGTATTCTTTTGATCCTGCATTCAAGTTGTTAATGAGAATGTTGAAGAGTGCTGGGCTTACATCATCAACCTTATGTAATCCCATTTACTGCCACCTTTTGTACCTAAGATGGATTAGTAAAAGTAATTTTGAAAATTTACCCCAGTTTTATTAATGAAAGTTTTCAGACACAAATGGTTGTTTGGGAGATGTCAGTTTGGGAACAAAGAATTTAAGTTTATTTTTTCAGAAACTGCTGAGCATATGCCTTCCAACTTCTGTTTAGAAAGACTTTGTGCTGACCATCAAAATCAAGCAATTGAATTCAGATGATTTTGGTCACTCAGTGACCAAAAAGCTGTGGTGCTTTAAGTTCTACACCACAGCTGAAACCTGTAGGACACACTAAGGAGTACAGAAAAACCAAATGCACCCATAGATATTTTGTTTGCAAATCTGGCTCCAGGGTCCTGCCAGAGACACAGGCAATCTCTCTGTTCTTTGCAATGATGCCAGCTAAACACAGCTGACCTCCTCCCTCATCAACTCACCACTGTCCTGTCATGTGCAGGCGCAGGCGTTCCTCCTGCCAGGCTGGGAAGCAGGTTAGGGAAGGGATCCAACCAGGCATTTCATCATGCAGCACAGGCAGCTGCCTGCACAGGCACATTAAATCAAGTGGCACAGAGGCAGGAATGAAAGGTGTGGGAGAGGTTGTGGAAAAGCTGCTCCAGAAACCTTTTCCCTCACTCTCTTTCCTCACTTTCTGCCAGCCCTGCCCATGGCACCACTTGGGCCTTCCCTGCCAGAAGCTGTGCTCCAAAGCCAGGGGAAGTTGTAGGCACAGACCTGGAGAGCAACTCAGGCTAGAACAGCATGGCTGGAGCAGAAGCCATGGCTTGAAGAAGGAACAGCAGCACCTGCTGAAGCACCAGTGACTGTGAACAATCTCTGAACTGTGTGGAGGGGGCAGGGGGATAACCCAAACCAAAGCCCTAGGGTAAAAAACCAAAATAATTCATTTTTCATAGGGCTTACTTTATGCACCTATTTACTACTTAGGGTATTTCAGAATTCACTGGGGAAATGGCAAGCACATTTTTCTCTGCAGGCAACATAACTTCAGCATGGACAAAATGGTACATTTCACAGAATTGTAGTAGACAATCTTGAAAAACCACAAACCTCCTCTAAACATTGCCTTACACAATTTAATTTTTAATAAAATCAAACACAAACAAATTCACTTTAGTGTGTCTCATTTTGTGAGCAATTAATTGCTGTCATAATACATGAACCAACACCTTCTGCCTCCCAGTCTAGTCTTGATACTACTTTCCACTCCCTGGTTTGACCAGCTGAGCTCCCATATCCCATGCTGCTGCTAACTCAGCAGCTGGAAGTAGCTGTTAACTACTTTAAAAATATCCTTTTCTTTCCTAGGAATATCTCTTCATATGTTAAAAAAAAAATTCAGTGGTTTAAATTGAACTACAAAATAAGACCAGGCTAGGATGCATAAGTAAAAGATGATGACTGGACTGTAAATGGTGATTGTTATGAATAATCTCTTTTTGCTATTTCTCTTCTTCTGAAATGCATATACATATACATTTTGTTGGTAATCTGTCACATAGCATTCTGGGAAGAAGGGAGATTTTTTTTTAATCAGTAATTGTCTTGCATATGTTATTTAACTACTAAAGCTGACCAATTCTGATTTATTGCCTTTCTAAAAATAAATTTGCAATCTTAAAGGTAATTGTAGAAGGAAAAACACTACCATAAACTGAAAATAGAAACACTGTACAAAAAATTAAAAGTTTGTATTAACTTTCAGACCAGATTAATGCACACAAAAACTTTAATGCTTCCTATCACAGGCTCTCCCACTCAAAACAATTCTGCTGTTCTAAACAGTAAAAATTCTCTGCTTGTACTTAAGAAAAACATAATTATTATCCATCTTACAAACTATGAACTGAGAGATCCCTGGAGGGCTGAATTAGAGAGCACACTAAGGATTCAAACTCAACTATGATTTCAAATCTCAATACTGATAATGTTAATATATTTTATTTCTCTACCATTTCTATTTCTCTACTATTTTTATTTCTAACTCTGTATGTTATATTAACATGACACAAGAATAAAAAAAATCCTTTTGACAAAATCAAGGTTAAAAAAAAACCAGTAGATGTTTGCACTTGGTTGCCACACTGAATTATCTCTGCTATGAAGATTTCAGCAGATTAGAACCAGTTTCCCAGGTCACAAGATCAGCCTTAGAATCTGCATTTGGTCACAGAAACCTGTTTTATTTGGGGTTATTTCCAAGTCAATGGCTCTAGATACATTTCTGTTTCAATAAATAAGGCTCAGGATAATTGAACCCTCACCCATTATTCTAAAAATTCTTTTTAATTCTAGCAATACTCCATTAAGAAGCCCCTGTAGCAGCCACACTTACCTCTTACCAAACCCATGTATCACTACTTTTCTTCAGTACAGTTTTAGACATTTTCTGCACATTTTCCCTGCCCCCACTTCCCCCCAAGCACTCCTTTGTTCCCAGACCATCCCTCAGAACATGAAGCTGTTTGCATGACACATTCTTATCTTGTTATAAACAGCTGTGGGAGTTTCGGGCTGACACCCAATACAAACTTTTCATAATATGACTCGTGCCAAGGAATTGCCCTGTTCCCTGCCAACCTTAGTTACATGATAACAAATATGATCATTTGCAGAGATGCTGAAGACTCAGAATTATGGCAGAAATCAGAAAGACTTACAGATTCTCAGCTTTTCTCAGGGTAGGAAAACATTCTCAACTTTAAGTATCAAAATACCTGCATCAGCTTGTGTTTCCCACCTTCACATTATACAAGTATTCATCTGTGCAGCCATGAAGTCACCATACACCTTCCTCAAAACAAATGAGAACTGTTCAGATAAGCCTTCTAAGTCAATACTGGTCCAAATGCACAAAGTATGTTTTCACTTGTACACAGAGCTTCTTATGAATGCCACCTTTCCCAATTTTCACTGGGGAAAACTGAGCCACTAAGTGATGTGGTAAGCTCAGGTGTTGCAACACTACCCACCCCACATATCTTCTGCTTCCCACTGCCAGCTCCCAGATTGTGTTTGTTTATTGAAATAATTAGTCACTGTAAGCCAGCAGGACTCTAAGCACCTTTAATATTAAAAAAATTGAATAAACGTATGAAACTCCCAGTGCAAGTTCTACTGAGCAGAAAAAAGAAAGTGCACCCAATCTGATCAGGGCTTCTCTCACCCAAAAGTAACAAGGAATTGTCACTTTTTAAGACACAAATCTTTGCACCACACGTAGTCATGGAGGGGCTCACAAGAAAAAAATCACATTCTGAAAAACACACTTATCACAACAATATAAAAGGAACACTAGGAGGAAATATTTGTGGCTGAAAAGAAAAATAAAAGCAAGATGGAACTGTTTTCTGAGTTTCAACACCTCCTTAGTGATGGTAAAATTTCCCTAGGAATTTGTGTCCTTCAGTACAAAGTTTTAATGCTAAGCTGATGGGCAATCAAGACAGACAGCCCCTCTAACAAATCAGCATCCTCAGCTTTCTGACTTGGTATTCATGTATCCTGCACAACTGCTCTTTTTCAGATTTGGGACACATCAATGCAAACCCATGTCAACTCCATATCTGGATATTTAACATTGAAAATGTACCTCCTAGGGCAGTGAATTAAAAAAAAAACAACATAATATTCACTATTTCAATTTTTGAAATTATCAATCAATTTGGGGATTTTAAAAACCCAAGTGGTACTGTGTAATCCTTCCTCAAATCTGAAAGTTTCCGAACATTCTTCCTCCTTCATTTTAATTAATTCAGCTCAGTTTGCTGATCAGGCTCATATTGTGTCCTTGCAAATGTCTGCAGTGGGGCAAGTGAACAGGAAGCACAATGCTGCTCTGGGTAGAGAGCAGAAATAGTGCAGAAGGAACAAGAAAAGGAGAACTCCTTAGCCTGTTTCTTCTCCTGGAGCTTCTGTTGCTTTATCATGAAAATATGAACTAAGTTATATGTGAACAGTTATTTACATAAATATCCAGCACAGGCTTATTTGAATAATTACTACTCAGTGTGAGCAAGGGTTGCAGAATATACTCTTGTATTGTTTTTTAGTCCCACAGCTAAGGCTGCAAATTCAAACTCCAAAAAATAAAAATACAGCTGTTATTAATCCCTGTTCAAAAGGTAAATTTCACAGAAATGCAAATACAAAAGAAATATACTTTAGCAAAAATCTGTCATAACTTTGAAATTCAAGTTCAGGGAAAAATACTGTAATCCTGTAATAATATACAAAATGTATCATATCAAAAAAAAGGAGAAGTAAAAAATATTTAGAAGTATTTCCATTTACTTTTTCCCACCTTTTTTTTTTTTTTTTTTAACAGTAGACTCCCTGAAACCACTTTAATTATATGCAAGTTTGGACTTTGTTTTTAACTGTGAGAAATATAATTTGGGGGGACTACTTTCTAATAGATTTGAAAATTATAGTCAAACAGCTGCAAAAGCTTCTCTTGAAAATCAGCCAAACAACAAATGGCTAATTTTATATATATTCAAATGCTGAGAAAACAAAATTCATATTTGCCTGTACAAAATTAGGTTTAAAAGTAAACAGGCCAAGGGGCGGCAACTCAGACTGGAGATTCTGAGACCATGTGATGTTACAAAATATCCTTTATTCAGCTGAAAGACTCATGCACACACAGAAGGAGCATTTTATCACCAATCAGAACCAGTTTTCCAAAACTTCTTGGAAACAGGTTCATCACATTTTACAAAATATACTTTTTTTGTTTCCTTTTAGCATTCTAACTTAGGTAGTTGGGGTAAGTGAAGAAAACAATGATGACAAGTGACGGTCCCTCGTAGGTCAGCTGGCATTGAGGGGGTTTATCACACCAAACTGGACCATCAGCTCATCAACCACTGCAAAAGAGATGTGGAGCCCAAGAGCACAGAACAGCCCAGGAAAAATGGTAAGAGCACCAAAAGGGTTTCTTTTCCCCTTACAATGATGAATTAGCAAAGTGGCATGTACACATGTCCAAAATCATTTATAAACTCAGCTATGGCTCCTTACTGGGATTTCCTGCAAGCTATACACTTCAGCTACTAAGTTATCCTTTCACAGCTTTAGAGGGCACCTTCTTCACTGCTAAATTATTCAGGAAATTTATGAAACAAAAATTACATTATTACCATCCATGATGAAGAAAAAAAGTTGACATGGGCATTTTTTACTTGAAATTATTTAGTACTAAGTTTGAGTTAGTAACACTGTGCGATACCATACAAAAATGGACTGATCAATTTTCACTATCCTCAACAATTTCTTATAATTTTATCCATTCCTCTAGAGCTGAGCACTTGAGTACTTTTATTTCTGCTGCACAAAAACTTTGCAATATTTATAAATTTGTCTATTAAATTTATAAATTTGACTATTTTGCCTTCAGTTTACTGAGACCGAAAACCTCTATCATTGGTTATGTTCTCTGCTGCAAGACAATAAAGCTGAAAATTAGTTTGGGATGTGGGAAAGCTAGACAAAAAAAGGGACTTTGAAACTTCAGTATTTGATATTAACCCTTAAAAGGCAGACAGCAGATTTTCCCAGGCCCAGACTTTGTAGCTCAGGTTTATTTTTATTCTAAATACCATGTATAAAGCAGAGTGAAAATGGCAAACAATCTTCTGTTGTTATCCAGCAGGTTTTGCCCTCAATGGTGCCATCACCAGAACTTCAGGGTGCTGCAAGAAGTTTGACTGTAGCTGGCAAGATGAGGCAAAGCATAAAGAGATTTGTTTAAGTCACTTGTTCAGCATAAAGGATGGGTGAAGACTACTGGCTTGGTTTACCTGCACAAATAAAACTGACTCTCACCTGACAGAGAAAAGGTAAAAGATAAAGTAAGAATAGAAAGGGAAGGACAGGGTCTGAACTGAGAAGAGGTATGTGGTGTACTGGTCCCTTTTACATGTTTATGTACCTTTGAAAGGAAACTATTTGCTTTATTCTGGCAAGCGTTTTCAAAGTAAGGTTAGAGAGGGACCTGGAAGTACTAACTCCAATCCGCATGGCACTGGTTTGGAGGAGCAGAAGCTCCTAAAAACAGAGTCTATATTCTTCACTTCTACACAGACCAAAGCTACTCCACCACTACCCCACTGGCTGGGCATTCAGTAAAGCAGTGCTGCCTCAGCCTTTTTTCCAAAAATCCCTTGCTGATAAGAAGGGAAGAGAAACAGTAACACCCACTTACTAAAGAAACAGGCAGAGGTGAGATTGGCAAAGGAAATGGGTGATGTTTGTGAAAAAGATTTTCCTACTTGTCCAGGAAGCTGAAGATTTAGAAGGCTGGAAAAATAAAAGCTCTATTGAATCAGAGGCTGAACCTAACTGTGTTAAGGAATCCTAAAGCTCACTATCAAGTAGGAGGAAAGTTGCTATTGTACACAAAACTGCAAATATAAGAAAAAAAAAATCTATGGGATAGAAAAATATAAAAAGAAAAGAGGTCAACAGTGCGTGAGGGTATCCTTCTTTTCAACTACCCTAAGGGAGTCAACCCAATTTACTTTTAAAGGAGTCAACTTAATTAACTTTTTTCACAATTTGAACTTGTCTTCTCAAATATTATAAAATGAAATACATACAAATCGTGACTGTCTTTATGCACAGGGAATGACTAATACTTCCTCAATTATTTCTATTTCCAAACACTCCAAGATCTTTTTTCCCTAAACAACTGCTTGTTCTCCACCTACTAAAGAACTATTTGTTCTCTACCTGCTAGACTCTGTGGAAGCTACACAGTAGGAAATACTTCAAACATGAGAACTTCTGCTGAAAACAAAGCTGTGAAGTTGACTCAGGTGATGAACTACTCACATGTCAACTGATGGATGTATTTACCTTCAAAGTCTTTATTTTGAGGTAGTTGTGAAAAAGCAACATTTATCTATACCTGAACAGTATATCTCAAGTTGCAGGTCAGAACTGCTTTCCGTGCAGGAAAAACCCAAGGCAGTGAATGGGGAACAGAAAATATACAAGTTCCTATCTGTCACGTTTTCCTGTGGTGTTTTCACCAGGATACATCCCCTCTGCTACAAAACAGGCGCAAAATGAACAACCATGAACATTTCAGCTGAGATGTTGTCCTACCATTCCCATGCATGGCAAAACAGTGGTGTTGGCAAGGTCAGTGTGCTTATCTTGTGATTCCAGACTCTCTTACCCTGTTATGTTGGATAGGTGTGCTTATTTTGGCTGGGGTAGAGTTAACTTTCTTCACGGTAGCTAATATGGGGCTGTGTTTTGAAACTGTGTTGATCACAGTGTTGATAATATAGAGATGGCTTTGTTATTGCTAGGCAGTGTTAGCACAGAGCCAGGATCTTTTCTGCTTTTTGTACTGCCACACTGGCAAGGAGACTGGAGATGCACACAGGAAATTAGGAGAAGACACAACTGGGACAGGTGACACAAACTGACCAAAGGGATATTCCAGACCATATGACATCACCTCAATATAAAAAGTGGGGGGAAGAAGGAGGAAGGGGAGACATTTTGAGTTATGGAGTTTGTATTCCCAAAAAACTGGTTTGCATGATGTAGACTTGCTTTCCTGGGGATGGCTGAACACCAGAAAGTAGTGAAAGAAATCCTTGCTTTTGCTTGCATTTCAGCCACTTGCTAATAAAGTCTCCCCATACAGGACTGAAAAGCCAAGCTCTGACCTCGAAGAATTTCTTCTTCGCATACACTGCATCCTAAGCAACAAGGAATACCAAAGGACCACATATTCATTCATGGCAATATATAAATTCAATGGAACAGTTTCTCACTGAATCTGAAGATAAACACAGCTGACGCAGTGCTGTGGTCTCGTGTTTTCCCTTTCCTCTGGCTAATGCAAGGTAGTGAGCATCTTTATCAAAGCAGCTTGTTATCTCTGTTCTCCTTGATGTCAGATCTCAGATGTTGAGGTGTTTCAACTGTTGCAAGTTTAACAGGGAATGAGAGCACTTGTCAGGTGTCACAAGACATTTATGGTCTTAAGGACCAGCATTCAGCTCAAACCCCTTGAGCCATCATGCAGTGCAGTCATTAATGCTTGGTGGTATCTTACTCCACTCTGTTTATCTATGCTAAGAGACAAGGATATTAGAGAATCAATCAAACATCATCAGAACTTGGGCTGCCATAATCCAGTACCACTGAGGTCAAAATTACAAGAAGTAAAGTTAAGGCACTGCAAAGGTAATTTAAGACAGTCCTTTATGGTTAGGTCTCAGCTTTTCATGGGGAGTGCCTGCATCACACTGACTTTCAGAGTTAGTTTCAGTTTGACATCCAGAAAAGTAACTACACTAAACAGAGGGAATTTTGCTGCTTGCCCATGACTTCTATTTTTTTCATCAGAAAGCTGTAATCCCCTTCATGGTTGGAGAGAGTGCCTCAGTGGGAAGAGAAAACTGCTGTGGTGGCAAAGAGGCTGCCTGCAGCCCGTGACACAGAACGAAGGCCCTCCTCTCACTGCTCTCACACTCCACAGCCTTTCACTGTGCCATTATCCCAAACTCCCTGCTGATAAAACCAACCCTCACAGTTCACCTGACACACTGGAGCTGTAACTATGTCTCCTTCCAACAACCAAACCTGCTACATTTCAGGACCACTGAGGATGACTGATTGCCAGTCTGCAGCTCTCAAAAGGAGGTCGTCCTCCTGAGACAAAGCAAACTGAAACAGTCCAGCAGCAATGGTCTGAATGAAACAGCAAAATCACATGTGGCTACATAACTAAACATGTAATAGATTATGTACAAGCGAGCTGAATTCAACTTGCAATAGCAGATTTAAACCAGCCTTAATACTGGAGCTTAAACTCATTTAAACTATTAATACTGGAGCGTTAGATCTTTTCATATAAAAAAAAATACTTAAAGCATCTTTTCTGGATACAGATTAGGTAGAAATTTTAAGTTCAGAAGATCCCAAAGTATACTTAAGATTATCAGTTATGGGGATCTCCTGTGGGACAGAAAAAGGCCCATTCAGCTCAACTCACTTTGCATATCCCTGGGCCACACAATCCAAGGTGGGAGAGTCCCCACTCTTCTCCTGCCATGGCACTGGGAATTGATGTGGTTTTTAACTGCAGTTGGGAAGAGATGCTCAGAACAGGGGTGGGGAGTCAGGGAAAACACACACAGTTACTTTCTCTACCAGGATATGGAGCTTGCCCAGTAAAGCTCATGATATAGGACATCCTGTAAATCACAGGACAAATAGCAACCTTGATATAATATACATATTATAATTATCTCACCTACCCTGTAAGCTAGAGCAGAGAACCTGACAAGATTTGCTCACAGGGCTGCCTAGGACAGATTTACAGTGTTCAGCTAAAATGAAAGGGCAGATATCACCCAGGTCTGATGGTGAGTTACATGGCTAACCTGTGGAGGAAAAAAAAAATAAAAACAAACCCCCAAAAGAGGCTTTTTTTGTTTGATAAACATAAATGGTCAGGAGTCTGTCCCACACTCCCTGGAAGGGCAGGGTTCCAGTGTCCTGCCAAGACCACCTTCCAGAAGGAAGAATTCTGCTTCCTTCACAACCATGTTTTTCTGCCCCATATTCAATTGAAACCAAGGCCTAGATCTTACAAGTCAATCAGATCACAGCCTGTAATAGGCAGAAGGCTGAACAAAACCCCTCCTCAGAGGAAACTCAGCTGTGACCTACTTGAGCCTACATGAAGTTATACCCTATGTGTGGCAAAGTGGCACTCATTCACACATCTGCTGATAAGAGAAATGGAAATGAGAAAAAGCAGGAGTGCCAAGAAAGCCTTTGCTCAGGTTCCAGTGTGCCTCAGCACATTACTTTTTTTTTTTCCTTTTTTCCTGCATTTGTATGATGTTGAATAGGATTTTTACCTTAAGAGCTGAAACAGAGTAGCCCAGTTGGCAGCCTGGTGCTTTGCTTCAGCAGAGGACCTGTGACTGCAAACATGGCCAAACACTTCTCCTTCCTGTCACCAAAATCTGAGTCCCACAGCTGGCCTCAGCAGATGGGAAACTGCTCTTGTACATCAGCTGTCAGCCAGGCTCAGACTCTCCCAGAGCAACTCCTCTCCCTGCAGCAGGCTCCAGAAAACCCTGTCCCCTGCTCATCACACAAAGGCAGGACCACATCAGGCTAAGCATGAGCTTTACTGAACTGCCCAGAAGACAGGACAGGCATGCAACCAAGAGGTGTCTTTTTAGCAATGTCATTTCCTCCTAAATGAGTATTGTCCAAATCAAAGACAACTTCTAGGTGATGTCATTCCTCCTAAGAAAGGTAAACTCTGCCCATGATGGACAGACCCACTCTCAGGAGACTTCTGTAATTCTTCCCAAGATTTCACAGCCCCATCTGATCACAGTGGCAACTTCATAGTATTTGTAAGAAATTGCTCTCTCTCCATCCTACCTCCACACCCAGCAAAAGCAAAAACCTGCTCCCACTCCCCAGAGCACCCTCTTCACAGGGGTACATAGCTGTATATCTATTTTTCAAGGTTTTTTCTCTCACATGGTGTTTTCCCTGACTCTGAATCACAGCCCGTGTGGCTGAGCCGGGGCAGGGGATGAGCGAGGACTGCCGGCGCCGTACTGGCCACGGGGCAGTGCTCAGCTCCCCAGTTCCTCTTCTGCCACACCACACAAAGAGCAGTCGTGTCCACCCAAACACTCATTTCCCTCACTTGCACACTGCTTTCTTTCCTAATGCTTTTTCCTTTAGAAAATACACTAAGAAAAACAGACCAGAAGCACGAGAGCACAATGCTCCTCTGCCTGAGGGCTGGCAGAGCAAACTGGTGATTTACTGCTAGAAGTAAACTGCTCCATTAATAAAAATACCAATCTTGAGACCTGACTGACCATTAGGTAAAACACAGGTGCAATTTCATGGGTTTCTGGAGAGTACTGTCCATTTTATCAGTAATATCTCTAATGCCTATTGCTAACATGAGGTCCTGGCCAGGAGAATTAGGGAAAATTGGGTTGATCCCTCCGCAGGAAGGAGCAGGATGCAGCCAGTGTAGTGAGAGTCTTTCCCTTGCATTTTGCATAATGAAGAAAGCTATGGGTATTAGCAGGTCATTTAATGAACTTCATCACTCTAATTTCCATGGTGCAACATGGAAATCACTGACCATTGCCAACACTTTCCAGACAAGGTATTGGTAATTCTGTGCAAAGAGATGCATCTATATAAAAATATGCAGCACAAATATAAAAGTATATGATATATGTCCCTCAGGAGCACATATGTAATTAGAAATATAAAACCACCTCAGGCTTTCTTCATCATGCCAACCTGTACTCCACTCTACTTGAGTATTGTTTTCTGTATTTTTCAGTTGTTGTAGTCCCTTATACTATTTATGCAGGAGAGACATTGTAGAGTGCTACAACTGACTCTTTAGCATACACAAATCTTTCTTTTTCAAAGAATAGTTCCAAGTTCAGCTGTGAAAAGGTAACAAGTTACTGAAAAAAAGTCAAACTAAGAAAAAGTAGAAAAATATCTTAGACATCAATGGTTAACAAAGGCTAAAGACTATTTTCCATGACTTTTGCATTGACAGCAGGCAGCACAGACTTCTATTGTCTAAGAAATAGAAAATGTTTTGCATATTTGAGGTATAAATATTTGTATGAAACTTACACTATTCTGCACCTTATCTTGGGCATCCAGTTTATAAGTTAACACAACACAGAGGGAATTAAATCCACAAGAGGTTGCACCTATATTTGGTGGGTGGGAAGACTTGTCTTGATGCTTCCAAGCAATTAACCACTTCCCAGTTATTTTAACTTCATTACAGGATATCACATACCATGGCATTTCTGAATACCATTTTGTTTCAGGGTAACATGAAAAAATATGGAGCTAATATTGTTTTATCTGCTCTATTATTTTTCTCCCTTTTTATCTATTGTAGGCAGCCTAGTGGACGGACTACAATGCTAAATCCACAATGTCTACAACTAAGCATTAAAATGTGATTTAACTTAGGACATAGTTCAAAATGTCTCACAGTCAATGGTTTTAAAATATTTCAAAGACTTTAAATATTCTATATTGACATTTTAAAAAAAAGGTGGTACTCCTATCAAGTTTGAAGGGCTAATTAAAGCAGGTCTGGCAGTTGATAACCAGAGTTCCTTGAAGACAGAGGAGTAACTGCCAGTATGGCTTTGATTTGCACACCTATGAGATTACCTTATCAAAACAAAAAAGGTGCCAAACATAACTACGCACTGAAAGCTCTGCTTTCAGTGGTTTCAGTGGGCAACCTCACATTTGGTTCAAGACAATCATAATATTCCTTCAGAAATTTAGAGGGACATATAAGGCACCCTTTCACTAAATGCAGAGATGAACTTGATCATTTAATGATAAAATGTATTTCACAACAAATAAAACATAAAATAAACCCCAGAGAAACATAAAGCATATCAGAGGAGAGTGTGATAATAAATGGGCCCCTTCCTGCTGCAGTCCCCTTACAAACCATAACCACCAAATGGCAATGAATAACTGCTGTCTGGGAGCCACCTCCCCACCTACAAGAGCAGTACCCAGCAAACAAGACCAGGACACTTAAAGGGCCTCCTCTGCATGGCTGACACGATCTGAGCAGCACAGCTGGTGTGTCAGAAAGAAAAATAAAGCTTATGCTTTCCAATAGCCCAAAATACTCTAAACATTTATATAACAGCAGTAAGTAATAATCCATCTGCCAGTCCCTGCAGACTTCTGTCAAAGGTGAGACAGTCAGAGTATCAGAAACACATACTCTAAAATGAAAACAAATGCTCCAGAAGCAAGTGCATCAAGTGTCTTGCTCCAAGGCAAGACACCTTTTTGCCTGCATTTCTACTACAGTCAGTTTTTCCATCTATAGGAGCTACATGTATTTGACTCATAAAACAACCCTAAGTATTTCAGATTAGCATCTGTCATTTCAAGGAGGGAGTTCACGGTCATGCCTGTACTAAAAGCTCCGTTTACAGCTCAGATAATTACCCGTTCTAACTTCCAGGGCAGCAGAAAGGAAGCCGGTGGAAAAGCACCAAGCGAGTCTCGCCACCGACTGAACAGGCAGCAGGTGTGCTGCATCCAGCACGAGGCTATGTGAGAGCATTCGCCGGCAAGAAAGGGTAACCCGATGCGAGACAGAAAACAGGAGGAATTATTAGGATAACTGAACTCAACAGAAGGCAATTCTTCCCTTAAGACGATACGAAACAGTCTTAACAAAGCACAGAACAGAGTCACATAAACAAGGAAATACTCAGCAATGTTGGCTTTCAAATGGATTTGGCAGCCTGGGCCACAACCCCTATATTACACGGTTAGAGCAATTTTAAGCAAAGGTTTAAACGACGGCTTTATCACCGCTTACGGTTGCTGTGACACCCGTGCGCCGAGGCAGCAGCCCCTCGGCTCCGGCACACGCTCGGACCCGCGAGCGGCGGCGGCCGCGGGGGCTCCGTGAGG
>VZTB01012671.1:146509-164148 GCA_013397245.1 Thryothorus ludovicianus
CCGCCCCGCTCCCCCGGCCGGCTCCCTTGGCCGCCCCGCTCCCCCCGGCCGGCCCGCTGTCTCCGCCGCCCCGCTCCCTCAGCCGGCCGGCCCCGCCGCTCGGCACTCCCGAGAGCCTCACCTGCGTGTCGCGGCCGCCGTCGCGGAAGGAGTCCGGGCGCCGGCGGCGTGGATGGAGAGAGGCACCGCAGTGCCTCGCTCCGGCCCGGGAAGGCACCACCTTCTCCTCCTTCTCCTGCCGAGCGCGGCTGCCCGCGGAGGAAGCGGTGGGGGCGGCCGCGCTGTCCGAGCGCCCTCCGCACTCGGGGCGGGTACGGCACTGCGAGAAGCTGAACTGAGGCGTACCACGCCCACTAGACCCGTTGGGAGCTGCCTGGAATCCTGTCCGGGAAGTACAAGAAAAAGGCACATTACAAAATGCGGAGCAGGTTGCAAACTCTTCACCAAAATCTAGGTTCTTGGCTGGCTTCAAGTTGTGTGAAAGCTGTGCTTTGACTACAGCATTTCTCTTACCAAACCACGGTGAGAATGAGTGTTCGCAGGGCTCCGGGCTGGGCTATGGTGTGGCGGTGGCCGCAGAATTCCCCCATCCCGAATGGGCTGTGCACCCCGAGGCTGCTCCTCTTTAATGCCCATCGCAGGTCTGCTCATGTAGCAGTGACCCCCGGGCTTACAGTGCCTTCCTTCGTAATTAACCATAAACAACAGTCGCATCCAGCCACCCCAAACCTACAGCCAGAATAACTGAAGTGGCTTTTTGTGCCCCTCAGGTGCCTGTGTTGAACTTGAGAGTTCACGCTGTGTACTGAGATGGTGCAAAGGCACTTTTCTTTACCTTCTTTCCTTTTCTTAGCCCAGTCTGACCTATAGAAACTGTCACTGCAAAACCACATTGAAAGAAAAAGATGTTGTTAAGTTCAGTGGAACTACATCTCTATTTCAGTCTGTAAGAAAGCAAGCAGGGTCTATGCTTTTTGCAAGAGAATTGTTTTGTTGCGATTAGTGTGTAATAGCTGTATCAACACAGATGTCTTTCTGTTCAGCTCAGAGGAAATGACTTACAGAGCCTTTGTTTTCACTTGAGGGATTTCATCCAACTTGCTTTGGCGCTGTGGCCGTATCTCCCATGCCTGTCACACTACAGCTGAGACCTGGGAGTCACAGGGCTGAATGAGTAGTGTGTGGGGCCTCTCTATTTTAAATACATGGGCGGTCTCCATGCAGCCACTTTATGATGCCAAGTATCACCAGCCCATGTCACCGCTCCCCCTTCCCTCCTTATCCACACATTTGTGGTAGCACACACTCAGGCCATCATTCAGACATCTTTACCCACTGCCACTGATGGCAACTGGCAACTATTGCTTCATATTCAAGCAATGGCAGCTACAGCTTTCCTCACCCCCTCTGCTGTGGCACAGGGAAAGGGCAATAAAACCAAGGAATTGCTTAAAGGAGAAACTTGAAATAGCTTTGCCCCACATGTTGCCCTTTCTGAGCTCTAGAAAAAAGTGGTGTCTAGCAGAGGACTAGATTATGTGTTATGCTACACGGTGACTTAACCAGCAGCAGCTGCTTTACTCCTGAGGCTTCACTCCAGAGCTGCAGCCAAAGCAAAGGGACAGCAAGGCACATCTCTCTGGCTCAAAGCATGTGGCCGTTGCCATGCTGAAGTTGCTCTTCTTACAACTACTGATCAAGGGTTAACTACTGCATTAACAACTGACAGAGCATTTGTGGTGGATGGTGGACATGTGAGTTACAAATTTGCCTGCAAACTTTATGGGGTTTGCAGTTCTCAGTTCCCTTCCTGTGTTCTTCTACTGCAATGGCAGACAAAGGACATCATCAGGATAATGGAATCAAAGCAACTACAAGATGACACTGCTTCTGAGGATTTTGCTTTACTATTAAGGAAGGAGTAGTGGTGAAGAGTTCTTGTGGCAAACTCTTGAGGAGGAAGTCTCCACATTGGGAAAGACTGAAGGTTATGAAATTTCAGGCCCACATGTAGTGTAGGTTACCAAAGAGAGAAAGATAAATTCACAAGCTGGATGGCAACTTTAATAGACCACCTTTTCCAGCAGTTTTTCACCTATTGATGCTTCATCATCCCGTGGTTCACACCCATTCTGTCTTTGAAGCCAGTGTTGTTCTTTTGGGTGGGCTCTTGGGTTCAAAAAGCCACTCTGTAATATTTTTGGCCAGAGAGAGGCATTTCTGCCAGTCCCTTGATCACAGGAAGGCTCTTTCTCTTTTTCCTTTACATACCTGTCAAATCCTCTTTGTCCCTTCAATTCTCAATTCTGTCAGTTTAGTCACTGGGCATTTTCTTTGTTTATTTCTCTTCCCTCACTTGCTGTGGGCAGAGATAACACTCTTGAGAGGGAGCCCTGTGAATGAGAGAAGAATTGCAGTCATTCTTCATTATCTAATTTCCCTATCAGCAAATGTGTTGGTTTTCTTTTTCCCATAACTTTAGCCCAGTTTTGAGCAATTTTGGGAGTGATAATTCCATTGTACCACTGAAAGTAACTAAATGGTGGAGTGTAATAGAGACCTACCATAAAATTCTCTTTCTTCCAGTAAATATTGTTGTCTTGAAGGTGTATGACAGTTCAATGCCAGCCATGTGTTTTGTTGCAGTAAATGTGGGGATATATCCTGGCTTTGCCATGGTTTTGAGGAAATGTACGTTGTGTCAAGAAGCAAAAGCATCATATCAACACAGCAACAGGTTGGGACATTGATGCAGGTATCAACCATGTTATGTCTGGTAAAATGTGTCTGTTATACACAAATGCTACCCTAGGGAAAGGTACTTGTCCAATGGAGTTATGGAACAGATCGTGTTGGGAGCAATCACAAGGCACACACATGGCAACCAGGGGATCAGGCTCAGCCAGCACAGGTTTAGGAAGGGCAGGTTCTGCCTGGCCCACCTGGTCTCCCTTTTATGACCAAGTTACCCACCTGGTGAATGAGAAAGGCTGTGGATAGAGTCTACCTGGACTTCAGCAAAGCCTTTGATACTGTCTTCCATGGCATCCTCCAGGAAAAGTAGGCAGCTGACAACTTGGATGGGTGCACTCCTCGCTTGCTGAGTCAAAAATTGTATGGACAGTTGGAGTGAATGGTGTCACATCCAGCTAGTGGCCAGTCCTTAGTGGTGTTCACCAGGGCTCAGTATTGGACCAAGTCCTGTTTCATATCTTTATCAGTGATCTGGGTGAGGGGATCAAGTGCGCCCTCAGTAAATTTGTAGATGACTCCAGGCTAGGTGGCAGTTGAGCTGCTGAATGGCAGGAAGGCTCTGCAGAGGGACCGGGACAGATCGGGCTGCTGAATCAATGGGCTAAGAGCAATAGTGTGAGGTTCAACAAGGCCAAGTGCCAGGCCTGTAGTGCTGCAGACTGGGGGAAGAGTGGCTGAAAAGCTGCCCAAAAGGAACCGGAGGTGCTGGTGACAGCAGCTGAACGTGACCCAGTGTGTGCCCAGGTGGCCAAGAAGGCCAATGGCATCCTGGCCTGGATCAGCAATGGTGTGGCCAGCAGGAGCAGGGCAGTGACTGTACCACTGTGCTCAGCACTGGTGAGGCTGCAGCTCAAATCCTGTGTTCAGTTTGGGCTCCTCACTGCAATAAAGACACTGAGGTGCTGCAGTGAGTCCAGAGAAGCCCAGGAGCTGGTGAAGGGTCTGGAGCACAAGTCCTATGAGGAGGGGCTGAGGGAGCTGGGGGTGTTTAGCCTGGAGAAAAGGGGGCTCAGGGTGGACCTTATTGCTCTTTATAACCATCTGGAAGGAGGTTGTAGTTGTGTAGGAATTGATCTTTTCTCCCAGGCAACAAGTGGCAGGATAAGAGGACATAGCCTCAAGTTATGCCAGAGGAGGTTCAGTCTGGGCATTAGGAGGAATTTTGTCACTGAAGAGCTGGTCAGTCATTGGAATGGGCTGCCCAGGTAGGAGGTAGAGTCACCATCCCTGGAGGTGTTCAAGAAATGACTGTTTGTGGCACTCGATGCCATGATCTCATTGACAAGGTGGTGACCAGTCAAAGATTGGACTCTGTGATCTCAGAGGTCTTTTCCAACCGAAATGATTCTGTGATTCTCTGATTTACAAGATATCGTAGTCACAGCAGGAAAGTACAGTCAAAATACCAAGGAGTTTTGAAAGCACACTGGAATACAGGGAATCTGGGTTTTTACCCACTGCTTTAGAATATTGTGGCATTTTTCATTATAAACATTGCCCAGCACAACATGGATGATCTGTGCACAAGCTATGGTTATAATCTAGATTTATGAAGCAGCAATTATCCATCCATATGTGTCACTTGTCCTTTCCTTGATCACCATATCTATCCTCTGAGAAGTCCCCTCTAGGAACTTTCTGGACTAGGCAGCCAGTGTTTCCAAGTGGGAGGACATAGCTGCTACTGCTGGGTGGCTGGGAAGGGGCAGGCCCTGACCTACCGTGGTGATTACTGGTCTAGCTGGGATTAATCTTCTTGTGGATGCCGGGGGATTTCCACCAAGATGATCTGTTATCCTTTCAGTGTGAACTGTTGTCAGTTGATGCCTGATTTTCCTTTGGCATGCAGCTGTGTCATCTGACATTTTGGGATTTTCATATCCACAGTCTAGGCAGGAGTCATAAATGAATGCTAACTCCATGCAGGAAAAAGAAACAGGGGAAATAGTTTATCAGTCAGATTATTGCTATATCAGGAGTAAAACTCGCAAGACTTTGCAAGGAACACTAATACAGTTACTGATTTAATGAACGGAAGATAAAAGAAATGTGTATGAAGGTAAATTAGCCTTCAAAAATCCATGCATATACCTCTCTAAAGTTACCAGACCCATAAACTTGCAAGAGAGTTTGAGAAACTTCTTTAATGGGTGGTGAGCCTGCTTGACCACAATGTTTGGTAAAATCATATAACCACACACATTTGTCAAACCTTTCTTTCCTTTCTCTCTGTGCTATGGTGTAATGCTGCAGTGCAACTTGCCACAAACAAAGGAGTTAGCTATTAAAAACAGGGCCCTGTCTTCAGCACAGTGCAGTCTGATTTGAGTGCTGGCTTGATGTGCTGATGTAATAACATGATAGGAAAGTAACGTGAATATAGAGCACGGAAGAGAACATAAAGGATGTTCATTTATTTGCACATTTTACCTGAAATTCAGGTTAGCATAGTAGTGCTAAGGAGCACATTGAAATTCTTTGCCTGTCCTGGTATGAAGAACAACTATCTAAAAAGACAAGCATGTGGATTAGTATGTTGGATTGCTCAGCTCTGATGATTTTCAGCTTGTGCTCTCTGAGTCTCTAGAAACTTCTCAGAGGACCCATATAGGAGGTAACCAAGAAGGGCCACAGTAGAATTCACTCTCTAAGGATCTTTAGGTCTGAAACTTACGGCTCTACCAGCTAATGTAGCCAGTGTGGACTGTCTGAAGCATGCAGCTACCAGGAGCTAGGAGCAAAAATTCTGGCTAGGTGACACTGCAGGGCAGCCTCAGACACTGTGATAGCATCATAATGTGGTTTAGCACATGCTGCTGCTAAGGAAACAGTAAGTCTGCTTGAAGAGCCAACTCCTAGAGTTTAAAACCAAGCATAGCCTTTACATACAGGTGGAAAAGCAGTAACCAATTAATATGGGTGCTCAGTGAACAGAATCAGAGTTCAGCAAAACCGGAATTTCACATCTTACTTTAGTGGAGTTACACCAGATTTACAGGGAAAATGCTGAGAGGAAATTTTGTGTCAAGATGTGGTCTGTCTAACTAGAATATACTATGGAAAAGTAGGTGTCAATATGTAATTTTAGCTTGTTCATAAAGTATTATAGAAGACTGAGTAAGGTTAGAAACCGAAGTAAAAATGCAAACATAACTTTTCTCTCCCAGAAAAAAAGAATATCTCCATTTCTGAGAGGTTTGTATCACTGTGTATATAACCATGTTATTCTGATTTAATTATAAGAAGCAACTGAACCGCATTGGTTAGAAGGGTATCACACCAAATCCCCAAGAAAATGTCAGATTCAGATTGTGATATTATTGTTAAATTATTCTGAATTTACATGTAGGTCAGACTGTGGTTTCGCTTATGGAGCTTTAGTGTATTTGGGATTCCCTAACACAATTGTAAAATAAAATATACCATGCATCTGGTTGACTATATTAGCTCACTTCAACAGATGCAATCAGTAATATGGCAGCAGCCTTCAGTACAATCATTTTGCCACATGACCTTAATTTCTGCCCTTATCAGGCTG
The DNA here is from genome assembly GCA_013397245.1 of Thryothorus ludovicianus. NCBI lineage: Eukaryota > Metazoa > Chordata > Aves > Passeriformes > Certhiidae > Thryothorus > Thryothorus ludovicianus. Next base: position 152,802 of record VZTB01012671.1, read on the forward strand.
GCATCCCAGTAGTGCCAATTCAGAGTAAATCCACTGTGATAATCACATATATGACCTTACTATTATTTTAGAGGGAATTTGACATCCTACACTCACTCTAAAACCCGTTTTCCAGCCTTCATTGACAGACAATAATGTTACAAACTTCTAAAACAATTGCAGCAAGTAGCATTTGTTTTGTTATTAAAGAATTCGTAACTTCATGTTATAAAGTTTTATTTAACTGATGGTTACTTTTCAAGTTAGATTTACCAATTAAATAAAGTAGGGACAGAAAATACAATTTTTTTTTCCTAATTCAACTCCTGTGAATGTGCATTGCTGTGAGCAAAGCTGAATGAAGACAAATATTGCAATGTCATGTCCACAGCTATGGTCTTGCTGAAAAAATTGCCTTTATTTTTCCTAGAAGCTCTTAATATTTAAGTATGGGGAGAGATAGGGGCCCTCAAGTGACATAAAGAGAGAATTTCCACTTCATACTTCATTGCTGTTTCCTTGCAACCTCCTGAAGCTGCAGTCCAACATTCTAACAATTTTTCAGGTCCAGTGTGGTCTGCAAATGTGGTGTTCAATAGGTGTATGTGTGTATGTATGTGCATATATAAACACAGAGATACACACAGACGTGGTTGCACGCAATTTGTTGTACATCTAACGAAAGACAAGTTAAAACAACCCAGTATGGTTCATCACGTTGAACTGCAGAAAAGTGGCAATATGAACAGACCATAACCCTAGTCTTCCCAAGCTCCTCTATGCTTGATTGGTTTGTCATAAATGCAATATTTCAAGACGACTATTTAGCTATCACTTAATTCTTAGGAAAAAAAATCAATTGTCAAGAGCACTAAAAGTTTGTCGTTATTTTTAAATAATTACGTTCCTTGGGCAAACCTTAACGTTTTTTTCTCAAAATTTTCTTGCCAAAATGCTTATGAGAAAGGAAGAAGCCTTTAAGTCCCTTGCCTCACGTGTTTCTTTGTTCTAACACCCAGGCCTGTCGCTAGTAGGAGATGCCTGTGCCATGACTATGGGTGGGCTGACGCATTACTATCTACCCTCACATTTGGCTTGCAAACAATACCAGGAACTGAGCCCATTGAAAATATCTCACTCTTGCCAGCCTGCCACATTGTTTGAGCTGGGAAATTGAGACAAACTGCTACATTCTCAGTTAAAAATAAGAGGCCTTTGAATTTTCCCTCTACTCTGAACTTTCCACTAAGGGTTGACTTTTGTCATTTTGGTGCATCTTCTGAGGTCAGAATATAGTTTAGCTTTTACGTAGGGCTTTCTGTACTTAAAGAATTGTGCAGCAGTGAAACAAGTTCAGATCTATTAATAAAGGAATTGCAAAATGTGTCCTATTAAAACAGACACCAGCACCCTACTGTGCCCTAATATGCAGGTTTGGTTGTGATGGGGGCAAGATGCTTCAGCCCAAGACAGTTCCCTTCTCCTGGAGGAAGCCTAAATGTGGCTCTTACTTAGGCCTAGAGCACCACTGACATTAGCCACACTTGGGCTGAATCTGTCCCTTATATTCTTTTGATTTTGTATCCTCCATAAATCCTTCAAGATAACTGATTCAGCCTTTCCACGAAGCAACAAAGGCATTTAGAAGGTTACAGCTCACTCCAAAGAATGTTTCAAGCTGAAAATGATAAAATCAGTTAAACTGCATGTGCACAAAGTACAGTACTGCACGGGCCCAGGAATTTTCACAAAGAAGGATACATACAGAAGGCAACTTCTAATAAAATGTATATGTTCTGCTGTGCTTATTATTGTCAAGCCGTCAATAAATAGATTTTTTGTGATAGTAACTACATGTTCAGATATTATTTCTCCTTTTTAATTTTGGGAGAGAAATATAGTTTTTAAAAAGTATTAAAAATTGTATATTCTACCTGTCAGGTAGAATAGTTCTATTGCTATTTTACTTATCATATTCTAATACCTTGGCTTAGCATTTTGATTGAAGTCAAATACAAATATATATATATATATACACACACAGAGAAATACATGTCAGTGAACACTTGCAACATGGTATGTGTGCTGACACTCATAATTATTACATGCAACACTAAATCTTATAGTTTTGCAACCTACCTGAATTACAAAGGCACCTGAGGGATCCTGATGCTACAAGCTTTTAATTCCTGCTGATAATAGGAATAAATAGGAACTATAAGATCAGGTTTTGGTTATAGTAAACCATCAATGTATGGCTTATTAATGTATCATTTGTGCTGGGAATGTTCAGACTTGGTAGAATTGCAACTTGAATGTGGAGGAAGCTGGAAAACATGCTCATTCTTTGACTTGCATAGTTCTTCCTCTCCAGAGTTTACTCTGGTTGCTCTCTAAAACCACATCTGGTTTCATGTTTTGGCTGAGCCAAACAAGACACCTCCTGACCTATACTGAAGGTGTCACTATTTCCTTGGCCATTTTAAGGGTCTCTCTTCTAAACTTCTCTGAGTGTGTTTTAATCTTGCTTCACTGTGACATATTCTGAGTAATCCCCATAAGGTCTCAGTTTTAACAGTTTCATAGATATTTCGAGCCAGGCTTTTCTCTTCATTTTTATTCAGTAGCTGATAAGCCTGTAGTTACTGAAGAAACCCCTCCTAGTTTTTTAAGAACCTTGCCTTTTCTGCCTTAGAGTTCTGTTAATTGAGACCTTGTCTTATGGAAGTTCAGTCCAGATACTTTTAGTCACAAGTGTATCTCATTAATTATTTCTTTTCTTTGGACATAACCATTAACAGAAATAATAAATGCAGTCAGTTAAATAATAAATCCAGTTACATAAATCATCCCCTATAGCCAGGGCAGTTTTCTTCAAGTACAATAATTGCTGTTGCTCTTTGGCTGGTTCCTTTCTCTAAATTTCCTGCATCATCACACTAATCTCCATATAACACCATGTATGTCACTTTACTGAAATCTATATGGATTTGCTTTATTGCAATTAATTTTCTAAAAATATTGTGTGTTTTAGCAAAGAAAAATACAAGTTGATTTGTCATAATCTTTGGTAACTATGTCTTCAATTTTCATCTGCTTTCATATCTGTTTCACAAAATGTTGAGTCCTTGTAGACAACTGAAATCATAATAATGCACTTTTGTGCATCACTTTTTCCTTAAATACTACTACTTCACATTTTATTCTTTTAATGATATGGTATTGTTATCTGTTTTAATAAAAACTTTACTACTAGATTTACTATCTCTGCTACTCAGCCTCCTTGACAGGTGAGCTCTTTGCCCTTCATTTTCTCTTTGCACACAATTTCTCTTTCCACACCCATTCTCACGAACATCTTTCAGTTTAGCTCCATGTACAGCAACATTGTGATTACTCATGCTGAGCCAAATAATCAGGTAGTTTGGGGTGGATCCTTAATTACCTTTAATTGCAACCACATCCATGATTTATAAGGCATCCACTCCTTTTTTTGTTGCTTATATGGCCAAGGAATCATTTACTATTTGCCTAAATTTCTTTCGCAGCCTCTTCCTAAGTTTGACTTTTGACATTTTCACGTGCCTTTTGTCTGGTATCTTTTTCATTTTCTGTTCCTTGTAGACTCTCTCTTTTCTTTATAAAGTTCAAGATTTCCCAGTTAATTGTGAATGGAGCTATTTTCATATTTTTTTTCCTTTGGGATACATACTAAAGATAATTTCTGGAGCACTTAGGCATAAAGGAATTCCAGTTGCCTTCCACAGTTATCTAACTAAGCCATTCTGGCCTCAAATCAGCTGAGTAGCACCAATATTTTTATATTAATATTTCAGCTAGTTATTTTCTACAGAGCTTGACTTCTCCTTGAGTAGGTTTATTAGATGTACTAGAGAAAAATGAAGCACTTAATAAACAGAAGTTGGATAATTGCTCCAAACAAAGATCTTAAAATCCAAAGGGGATAACAGAAACAGAAGAAACACGAAGCAGAGGCATGAATAATGACACAGACCATTTTATCAGGCTGTTTTTTCTTATGTTTAGTAGTCTCTAAAATGTCTTTAAAATAAAGCAAAATCACATGAAAATAAATTAGATTAGTTGTACTGTATACTTTGAAGGATGATCTTGCTGTTTGTAGCCATTACTGAAAAAGGAAAAAATCCCAGTCTCCTTGGTGAATGTTGTGATAGTATTAGAAGAAGAAAATAATTCAGTAGGGAAATAATGGAGTACATTTGTCTTGATTTTTTTTACATCCAATTGTTTATCAAGATCCACCTGCAACTGAACAGGTGAATCTCTGTATCAAGCCTACTGACTTGTAGTGAGTGACCTGTCATATCAAGACCAGACTATTTTCCTTTGCCTGCAAGCCCTTCTGGGGGGACTCCTGTCCCCCCTTCCTGGACAGCCTGCTCTTGTATTCCACTGTGATTTCTAAGCAATATTTTCTCAATTTGCCTCTCATTCACAAACCCTATAATATTCTTGCAGTGGGAAATGTAATGATGCTTCTTCTTGTGGACTTCAGCAAAAAGGTATGCACTTAATTAGGGCCTGAGAAACATGCTTCAGGAAACAAATGAATTCTAATTTTCTTTTTGTTTCCCTGCAGGGCCTTTCCTTTTACTTGTCCTTGCTGACAGAGGGCACAATGGCTAACTTGGCTCCTTGTTGAGGTTAGCTGGTTTATTTGAGCAGCAGGAGAACAGAGAAGGAATGTTTTACTCAGTCCTATGAATTATTTGTTATTTTAATACTGTTGGGTAAAATCAGCCTCATCCTGATATATTTAAAAATTACCATACAAGAATCCAAAAGGAAAACACCATGACTCTGCATTAAATAATACTGGTCTTGAAGAAAAGCTCAGTAAGTGCTGGGACTGATTACACCATAGGATTTACTTCATGGCATCCTCCAAATACAGGGAACTTCTCTCACTGTGGAATGTGCAGGGTGTCCCCTCCAAGTGCTCCCAAAATGTGAGCAGGCAAATGTCAGTGCAGAGGTCAGAGCACACACCTGTGCTACCCCCAACTGCACAGGCATGGCAAGAGCTGTCCCACTAGAAACTCTCCGCACACATTTGTACCCTCTCTCAGCCACCTCCTCAGGAGTGAGCCCTGAGCCAACAAAGCTTTGACCGAGATCTCTTGGCATCAAGACCACTGAAAGAGAGTGGCAAGAGTCCTGGTGCACCTGGGAACGTTCCTGTTACGTGCTCAATTCAGACTCAGACACAACGTGGTGTCACTAGAGGGCGATGGATACCTTCGATACTGTGCAAAATAGCCAAAAGCTGTCTCAAAAGAGAACGGGAAAAAAAATAAAGAAAAAAAAAGCAAAAGTTGCATTATACAGTGATATGCCACTTCTAAAATAACATATTCTCGTTTTCTCTCCAGATTCAAGTACCAACATAATATCTCAGGCTTCTTTGGTAATTCTTTTGTTTGCATACAGTATTTTGGTTACTCATGGTCACACATCTTCTTTTCTTGATTGCAAATCTTAATTACTTTTGTCAGCATTAGCATACTGTCTTCAGACAGAAGCAGAGCCTTTTTAAATACAAGCCATTAAGAAATCGAGCATAAACCTCATTTAATTGCATAGTTTTTTCTATGCAATGTGATTATCCTCTCTCTCCTATTCAGTAACAAATTCTGCAAATCTAAGCAAAAAGACATTTAAAACACACTAGCCTTTCCAGTGTGCAGCATTTCAAACTTCCAACGCATTTGAAAGTTGCTGTTTTTCCAATTACTTTGCATTCTGAAGATTTGTTGCTTTTTCATGCTAAAAAAAGTGCAGGGGGAAAACTGTTTAAAAACTTCTTGAGCACAATGAAATCTTTTTCCTTCCAGCATCGGCTTGTTAATAAAGGCATATTGGGAGAGTTCTCAGCAAATTTAGGAACTTCTTTTTGAATAACAGGACAGAAAGTTGCTTCATATGGGTGGAGGCAGGTAAGGTTTCATTCACTGTTACCCAAGTGATTAAAATCTCTGTACTCGCAACTGAACATAAATCATGAATCTTCTTGACAACATAAAATCCTTTCCCAATGTTCTGAGACATTTCAATGTCACCACAGCATTTTAAGCATGTTGAGCTCAGCAGCTTTTTAAAGAGCAACAAGGTTATTTCCAAGGGAGTGATAAACATGAAATACTGGTAGCTAACTCCATGACAAAACTGAATTTGCTTTCCTTCCTTCCTTCCACACCTTCCTTCCTTCCTCCTTATTTCTTCTCAAAATTGTAATCCAGACTAAAAAATATCAGTCAATGCCCTAGAAAGTACCGTGTTGTTTCTGAATGATTTGAAATTGGCCAAGTTTAAGCTCGTTCAGTTAAACTTTGTTAAGTGCCTTACTTTGTCTGGAGGTTGTTTTAACATTCTCCAAGATTCTTACTCTAACTTAATGTTCTAAAGTTTGCAAATAAAAGTTTGTTTGTTGTTGAACTTGCAGATATTTTTGTTGTTTCTGCCACAGATCACCCAGAGTGAATCAAACAACCTTCCCCTAAATCCACTGAGCAGAACAGATGTCTACAGTGATCTAGGTCCAAAAGGCAGTGGTCAGGAGCACAAAGTCTAACAGGGGGGCAGTGCCTATACTGTATATATGTGTGTATAGAATTAGAATGTGTGTTAGTGTTGGTATTGAGTACCCTGCAGGTCAGAGCTGGGTCCAGTCCTGCTCAATCTCTTCATTAATGACCTGGGAGATGGGGCTGGGTGTACCCTCAGCAAGTTTGCTGATGACACCACTCTGGGAGGAGCAGCTGATGCACCAGAGGGTCATGCTGCCATCCAGAGGGTCCTCAGCTGGCTGGAGCCTCATCCAGGAGAAGTGCAAAGTCCTGCAGCTGGGGAGGAACAGCCCCCTGCACCAGTATCCACTGAGAGCCACCCAGCTGGAAAGCAGCTTGGCAGAAAAGGGACTGGGGATCCTGGTGGATACCAAGTCAGAGACGAGCCAGCAACAAGTCCTTGCTGTGAAGAAGGTGAGTGGTTCCTGGTCTGGTTCAAGCATTGCCAGCAGGCTGAATGATGATTATTCCCTCTTTACTCAGGAGGCCACATCCAGAGTCCTGAGTCCAGTTCTGGGCTCCCCAGTACCAGAGAGAACTAGACATTGCAGAGAGTCTGGCAAAGGGACACAAAAACGAAGAGACTGGAGCCTTTCTCTTATCAGGAAAGGCTGAGAGCTCAGACTGCTTATTGCAGAAAGGAAAAGGTAGGGAGTGTGGATCTTACTAGTGCATGTAAATGTCTGAAGGGAGTGTGCCAAGAGGAGAGAGGCAGCCTATCTCCAATGACAGGACCAGAGGCATTGGGCACAAACTGAAACACAGGAGGCTCCATCTGAACATCAGGAAACTTTTTTTTTTTTTTTTTTTTTACTTTTAGGGTGACTGTGCACTGGCACAGGATGCCCAGCAAGCTTGTGGAGTCTCCATGCTTGGAGATAGTCAAAAGCCATTGGTACATGGTCAAACAGGTGGCTTTGCTTGAGCAGCGGACTTGAACAAAATGACCTCCAGATCCCTTCCAACCTCAGCCAGTCTGCAATTTTGTGAAATGAAATATTTACTACAATGCTCAACTGTGATGATAATACTTAAAAAGGATCATCAGTTCACTAACTATAAAAAACTAAAAAGGTTGAAGTACATACATTTCTTAGCCACATGGAATGCCATGAATATCAGCTTCTTTAGGAATCTGATAGTCCAGTATCCTAGAATTGCTCTGGCTCCAAAGCACAAAATACATGTTTAAAGATGGCTGTGGTCAAAATGTTATCTTTTTTTTTTTTTCTGTGCAGAAATAGAACACGCATATAAATTCATGCCAAAGAGCTACATTTTCTACTTGATGATACCAAAGATAGATGTATTTTCAATATCAGAATCTGGCTGGAATTTTGCCTGCCCTTCAGGCAGGCTTGTAACTTGATAAGGATACCGATGTACTGATCATGGGTTTCTCATCCATGACACTGTCAGCAGAAAACACTTTTAAAAAATTATTTATAAATACTTTTAAAGTGTATTTATGCACAGCTGTTTACAGTTTTGGAGGATGGGTACTGAAGATGTGTGCAGAGACACTGATTGCATTTTTGAGTTTCCAAACTCCAGTCTAAAGGGTAAACTTGTCTCACCACTGATGAGCTTGATATACTCAGAGGTATCTTTTATAAATAACTGAAGTTACAGTGTTGGTTCTTTTAGTAGAGCCAGATGAACAGTTCTGACTTTCATTCTGAAAGGGACATATTATGACAGGAAAATTCTTATTCCAGTCTGTATTCAATGTCTGCACATGCCATATATTACAATGATAAACAGTACTTTATATTTTGTCAAAGGTTTAGCTAAACACCACCTAACACAAACATGTGTGGGCTGGCTGAACACTTCCTTTGAGAAGTCTGGCAGGCAACAACTCATCTGCAGGAGAATAAGCAAAGCTGCTTAAAAAACAGTCTGATTTTCCAGGTGTCAAGTTAAATATTTACAACAAATGTTAACTTCCCACCGTGCATCTGCCCATCTTCATGTATAATTCCCCCTGAGGGATTGTCCTCCCAGGTGACAAATGAAATCAAGGTTTCAGAGTCAGATTCTAACAGTTTTGACATATGTAAAGGCAACAATTCAGCAAATCACAGCTGTGAGAAACTAACCAGAGGGCTGTCCATGCTACAGAGCTCAAAGGTCAGCAAAACAAGGCTCCTGGTGGCCTTTTTCTAGGAACCACTTGTCAGAAAGATGTGTGTTGAATTATTTGAGTGACATGAGAGCCTTGCTCAGAATTCCTTTGCTTTGGAGAGACTACTCCTCATTTCCTTTCATCACATGAGTTTAGAACCTGCCCCAAGTCAGAGCAGAGAAGCACTCATGCATGTCCTTAGAGCTGGAAAATCTAGTGCTGCTTTTCACCTCCCTCTCTCTGAAAAGGGAAAACACAGTGTGGGTGCAATCGCAGCTGTTCACAAAAATCTCTGCAACAGATCTAATTTCACATACAGAGGAATTTCTCTCGCTCTTGTGAAAAGATTTCATTTTTCATCGCAGTGGAAAGATTTCATTTTTGTGGCATTACTATCAATTAATACTATTCCTGTATAATTACCCAGGAGCCTCTGCTTGGCCGTGGTCTCTCATCTGGCCAGTGCAAGCTTGGAATATAAGGTCATGGAAGCCTATTATTGACCTGATATTTCATAGGAAGCTTAGGGTCCTAACCTTGCTGCTCTTCAGTTCCTAGCACATGAGAAGGGCACTCACAGCACAGGAATGAATGAGAAAGCAGAATCATGGTTCTTGCTATTCAAAGCACAGACTATGGTTGACTATTAAGCAATGACTCCCTTTGTTCATTTCTACTGCCCTTACTCTTTGCAAAAATAGCAGATGATTCAGCAGTTCTGAAACTTTTTTCCAAAACTTTTTTTTCCACTTTCCTCTCCCTTTGTCCCCACACACCTGCAGGGAGTGTACCTTGTGGGGAGAAAAAATTGCTACAGCTGCTGGCAGCAAAGTAATGGTGTCAGCAGGGGACAGAAAATTGGAGTAGGAAATCTGGGGGACAGACAGACCATAAAAGGAACTGAGGGAAGAGGAAGGGAGAAGGAAGTAGACGAGAGGCAGGATGCAGGCAGTGCACGGGCTAGTAAAGAGCTCTCAGAGCTGCCCCATTACCTAACAGAGGAGGCTCCTAAACATGACAGAATCAGGAATGGCTGCTGTTTTGGCAGCAGCTCCCAGGAGCCTGGGGCTCTCTGTGGTCCTGGTCCTCTTCTGCACTGCCTGTCCAAGCTCCTGGCAGAGCCCTTTGTCACAGCCCCACTTCAGACTCTGTCACACTCCCAGCCACCAGTCCCATCCTGATCCCAGCAGTTGCAGTACAGAAAGGATTAAACTACTCCTATTTCTACCATAAAAACATGAGCAATTCAAATGACTGAGCATTTCTTGTGCCATTGATGTTTGGCCTGAGGACAGTTATAGAATAAAGAAGTTATGCTGTGTGGTCCTGCTATAAATATTCTAATTTGGAATAAACTTCTCCTCATAGGTTAAGACCCATCAACCACTGAATTGTCAGAAGTGCCACTCTAAGTGTCAGTGTCACGGAAGATCCTTATTGTAAAAAATCTTCATGGAATAGTTTTTCTTGCATTTTGGGGTCTGTAAATTCTGTTGATAAGTAACTGCTCTGACAGAATATATCTAGATTCCCTTAAGGTACTTGACTTTGTACCATATCATACAGATATAAAGAACAAGCTGGATTTACAAACTGATTTACAGACCAGTCTCTAAGGAGTTATGATAGTCATTAATGTGGTGTCAGTGAGCAGAGTAAGGATGCTGTAAACTCACACCTGGAAGTCTCAACACGCCAGCAGCCCATGCACCATTCCTAACACAACCCAGATTGTGGAGCATTTACTGCCCCTAAACTTTGCAACTTTTCACCACATTCCACAAGTCTGAGCACCTCAGTCTTATTTTCCTTCTTCCCTTCTTGAGCCAGGTAAAAACTACTCATGGCAGTGTCATCCCCTGCAGACTCCAGCCATCCTCTGGCTCACTTGCTGGTTCTTCCTCCCCCCAGCTAAAGTAGGCTCTGAAATGAAGCTGTTGAGTAGATGGAACTTGGGAAAAGATTGTGAAGGGATGGCACTTCCCAGTGGCTCTGGGAAGGGGGACAGTGTCCCCACAGTGCCAGTCAATTAAATTTAGAGAAAATTTGTCACATGACACAAAACATCACAAGAAATAGGACAGGAGGCAATGGGCAGAAAGCAATGCACAGGAAGTTCCACCTGAACATGAAGAACTTTACTGGAACACATTGCCCAGTGAACACACCGCTGTGCCCTGAGCTCTAGGATGACCTGCTTGAGCAGGCTGAACCAGATCAACCACTGTGGTCACTTCCAACCTTACGCATTCCCTGATTTTTTAACAAACCCCCAAGCCCCACTAATTCCTTAAACCTAAAGGTGCAAGTTTTCCTATGGGTGGCAAAATCATCACAACCTTTAAATGAACAAGCATATATTTATACAAAACGTAGACTCAAAGGATGTTCAGTTCACACGTCTGTCATCCACAGCAGGCCCAACACTATCACCCAGGCCTTGGACCAGGGGACCTTGTATTCTTTAGAGGTTTTTGCAAGTTTTTGGAAGGTGTTCCGGGGCTTCCCAAACAACTCCTGTCTGGGACCTGTGGCGTCCAAGCCACAGGAGGCCAGGCCAGACCAGGCTGCTCCCTCAGGAGCGAGGCTACCGCAGGAGCCTCGAACGGCCCCGAGCGGGGCTGAGTCACAG
>VZTB01012671.1:164734-177044 GCA_013397245.1 Thryothorus ludovicianus
GGGGGGGAAGGGGCTGTTTGCAGGCGTGTGCCTGCTGTCGGAGGGGGTCTCGGGGCTTTGTGTGCGGAGGCAGCCTCGCCCTTTGGCTGGGTGAAGGGATTAATGAGCTCTGCGAGACGTACCGAAGCCTGCCGGGGAAGGGAGTTTCGCTTTGTGCCCACGGCGCTGGAGCTCCCTGGAGGCCCGCGGCTCCGCGCTGCTGCTCGGCCGCGGAGGGCGCGTTCCTTCGGGGCACCCGGACCGGGCGGGCTCCAGAGCTGCCGCAGCATCAGCCGGCAGTGTTTTCGCGAGTGCAGGCGGTGGGGAGGTTGAGAAACTTGTGGGAAATTTCTAGGGTAGTTCAGAATTAGCCCACAGGTACTGTTAGACTTCAGGTACGGATCAGGCATCTTTTATACCTCGATTTCTTTCAGCTGAAAAGACAGCAAATGTAACACTTTTTCATCTCATAAACGTGTTGCCCTTAGGTGTTCTAATTTATTGCTAATGATGTAGGATCACGGTTTCCCTTAGGTGGTTCCTCGTTATAAATGGGCTGCCTACCCTGCTGCTTCAGCAGAAACAGCTGCAGGTGGCTCTACGCCTTGTCATTATTCCACTTGCATGAGCTTCCACCGAGAATCAAGACTTGCTCTCTCCAAACATCTCGCTGTCTCCAGCTGTCGTTTTGAAGTTTCCTATGACAGTTGTTGCAGGGCAGCCTCAGAGCTGCAGGAGAAAGAGTGGGGAGGAGCACCATGTCAACACTGTCAGCAGAGAAATGCAAGGGAGGCATGTACAGGGACAAAAAGTGTCACACAGGCAAACTGTCTTGTTGCAAAACTGGTTTTAGGTCCATCTACAAAGCTTTTTGGAAGCAAACATGCAGACAAATTTACAAAACAAACAAAAATATCTTTCAGAGTTAGAAACGCCTTTAAAAATGCTGGCATGATTTCATGTATGAGCAATGTTTTAGTTGCTTAGGGAGGAGACTGTGTGCACTTCCTCGGAGAAATCATTTGTCTGACATTCAGCTTGATCCACTGGAGAAGTATGAGTGCATAAGTTTATTCTCATCCAACACTAAATTAACACAAGGCATCATCTCCCAGAAGATGAGTCTGTAAGGCAGCTACTCTTATTTCTCACTGTATGCCTTGTAATCTACCAGGGCTTACAGCCCTTGATGGAAATAGAATATAGTGAATTTGCACAGCAAGTTTGGAGTGGGATGGCCCAATTTATAAGTGTCCTGAATTCTAGTGACAATAGATCTTTACTGTTTTACATATTCATTCTAAATCATGGGTAGGTAACATAATGAGTCTCTTAAGTGAAGATGAATATCCTGACAGTGTGTGTTGATGGTGGTGGCAGAAGTGCTGTGTGTTTTTTCTGGGCACTCACGGGGCAGCCGCATGGTTTGCTGAGCACTGGCTGCCCTTGCTGGTGTCAGGTGTTTGGCTGCCAGTTACTGTGGCACCATCAAGTTTCTATGCAAGTTCTAGTGCTCAAAAGACAGCAAAACTTAGAGGCAATCTTCTGCACATCTTCATTCCTTTACTAATATTTTGGCAACTATAATGCTGAAGTGTTTTAGCAACTAATTTTCAGTCTCAGGTATGGGACACTGAGTGTGCATGAAACAAAAAAAGGGCACCTGTAAAAATTTACTAATTGTCATACATATCACAAAATATGTATATGTAATTGTTTAAAAAAAAAGGTGTTTTCCTGCTGTAGTTTAATATACAGTTGATGATAAACGTAGTTTGGCTAGATTGATTTTTTTGTTCCAAAGTGATTAAGAAAAATGGAAATCAAGCTCTTGGAATTTCTAAACACCTTCTAATTCAACTGTTGAGACACCAAATAGTCTTACCTCTTTTATTTTCCTGTGAAGGTAAGATGACTTTGTATTTATGCATTTGATTAATGGGGGTTATTGCTCTTAATGAAGTTTGAAATTTTCAGAGGGCTAATGGAGCAGTCTAAAAGAAACAAGCTTGTGAAGATAGGAGGGGTTGATGTGAATAAGTGGATTTCCCTTAAACTGTTTCATAAAGATCCTGCTCCTAAGGCCTTGGTTATGCATGGTTACTGATAAAATAATTTAGTCAACTGAAAGGGTGAATGTACTCGATGAAGTTTAAGTCTCATATAAGCTCTTTGAGGTTCAAATGGATTTGGATCACAACTGCTTTACCCAAAATCCTGTTTAAAATATGGGATTATACACTGTAAAAATCAAATACCTCTTAGCAGCTGAGGAAACTTCTTGTGGAAACAAACTAAATCATTGTTTGTTCCTAAAAAATTGATTCATCTTGCCTGTTTTGCTTGTCTACAGAGGGAAGTTAAGATTTCTCTTTACTTTTGATATCAAAAGGACCTTGCTGTGGGCAGTAATAGATGGTAAAGGGTGCTGGTTATCACTGTTCTTTTCTGTTTTGTATACTGCAGACATTTTCATACCCCATTATGAAATTTTCTGAGGCCTTGTCATGGCAGAAGAAATAGTTTCCTTAACTGTTAAAATTATGTTGTTTTACATTTAATGCTTACGTGAGATTAGTGGCTGTGAATTTAAGACAGAACACTTGATACTGTGATTAAAATTGGCACTAGAATGTGGCATGTTTCTTTAAATCTACAATGTAGAGGTGATCAGCTTATTTTTATGTCCTTTAAATGCATTTAGATAAGTATACAGAAGAGAAGTGTAAAGTGAAAAAGTAAAGGAGGAGGTGCAGCTATCAAACAAGCAAAGGAACTTTGACACTGGTGTTTTAATAGCAGCATTGGCTATTAAAACAGCCTTACAGTATTAGTGAACTTTGGGACTGTTTATATATTTCCTTCATTGTTTTTCTTCTCTATGGTTAGTTAAATCCAGATACACTTCAAGGTTTAAACATTTTCACACAAGACAATCTTCAAATTATGTGGTAAATTATTAAAAATATTTCAGTGAATTTAGATTGAGTTTCTTGTCCATATGCTTCTGAAAGCTGTTTAATGTGCTGAAACTTTCTTCCTGATAAGGTCCTGGAGGTTGCAGATGGGCACATCTGTCCTTGTGCACTGAGCTCTGCACAGACCCATGGAGACTTTGCTTTAGGCCTGCTGATTATTTCCTCCAGTTATCAGTGACTTTCGTAATCTACTCTAAGGGTGTTCCTGTTTAGCTGTTCTTGAACCAGATTCCATCAAATCTAACTATTTTCAAAGTTCAGTCTGAAGGGATTTTTTCGTACTAATAATTGAATAGACAAAGGGCAGAAGGGGTGATCAGAGTGGGGAAATCCTCAGAGAAGTGGCATGCCTTGCCTGACTTGCTGGGTAAGGTTGGGTGTGGATGTGCAGCACATTGGAGACATCTGGATAACAGTGTGTGCAGGGTGGCTAGCCATGCTGCTTTTAGAAAGAGTTTATTTGGTCTTGAGTTTAAGTGTGCACATGTGGGCAGTTACTGTAGGTTAGTTACTGTGCTGTGAACCCCCTGTAACTTCCTTTGTGGTAACTTGTTACACACTCACTCACCTAAGCTTTCTGAGAAGTTTTGTTTTAAATGTGAGCAAAACATGCAGTGCTTTTCTTCAAAATTTACTTGTAGCATATGCATAAGAGTATAGAGCTTGCTGTGTATCTATTTTGTACATATAATTGCTCAGCAAACTTCAGAACAGTTGTGTCCTCTTTAAATGACAGTGCTATAAAAGCTAGCCTAGCACCCGTGTTTTCGTGTCAGCATAAAGTCTCCTTGGTAGGGTTAAAATAGCTGACAGCTGACTGACCTCATTTACAAACAAAAGGCAGTTATTGTGTATTTAAAGTGAAATTATTAGTGTTTTTTTTTATACTAACTAAATATCTAAAAGGAATAGTTTCAGTGTTTTTTAAGACCTCAGATGGGTTGTGTATCCTGACCAGTTAAAATGGAAGGCACATACTTCTACTGTTATACTCACTCTCATTCAGCAGCTATTTCTAATTTGCACCTGTTTATGGCAGTGTAAGTTTCTGTTCTGGCCATCCATTATCGTTAGTTGGCTAAGGGCCTGTTTGAGATACATGATTGTCATCTGGAATGGTTGTCTCCCATCTCATATTGCTTGATGTCCCTTGAGCACTAGCACTGCTTTGGAATCCTGGTTTTCCAGAGTGAGCTGATAAAGTATACCGTGACTGGTTTAGGATAGAGCTCCACCTGAATGAAATCCCATTGCAGCGTCTCCTGTTCAGCTGCTCAATTTCATTGTATCAATGTGGTTTAGGCCCCTTGGAAGCCAGACAGATTCTGATCAATTTCTGTTCCATGGTGTAAGTAAAAGAGAAATTGCTACTTTTCATTTTGTGGCAGATAAAATGTCAGTTTGATTTAAAGTTGTTGGGATTTAACCAAATTCAGTAATGTCTTCACAAACTAGGAAGATAATATGAAAGTAATCATGTAGGAAAAGCAAGGAAGTTGCCAGTTTTATCATGAAAATCAACTGGTAACATTAAATAGTATTCGCTTTGATTATTGTCTTTGAAATATCCATGTTGTGATATTTTAGGACTGGAGGAAGAATCATGAGGAAGAACTGTTTCCATTTC
This sequence comes from Thryothorus ludovicianus, assembly GCA_013397245.1. Classification (NCBI taxonomy): domain Eukaryota; kingdom Metazoa; phylum Chordata; class Aves; order Passeriformes; family Certhiidae; genus Thryothorus; species Thryothorus ludovicianus. Next base: position 169,319 of record VZTB01012671.1, read on the forward strand.
TGACTTTTTCTGTGATAATTATAGCTTTTAAACATCCTTGATATTTAGATAAAATTAAAGCTTTGATATGGGTTTCCTTTACTGTCCTAATGATATTCCTGAAATTTACTACATAATCATGTCTTATTTAGGCATGATTCACATTTCTATCACTTGTAGGTGTTCGTAGAGCTCTCAAGCATAGTCATTAAACAGGATTTTATTTTGGAGCACATTCAGTAGGACACAGAGCTTCTCAACTTTTCTCTCTTCAATGTAAATATCAACAATGCTATGTTTGAGCACGTATGCTCTAGCAAATTTCTTAAGAAAAGCTTTTCAAGTACAGGTGTACAATTTGTGTGATAATTCTAGGGAAGCTACATGATGGTGTTCTGATGGCCCATTTCCCATTCTACAACATCCTGTTCTAACATGAACACATTCTTTTGGATGGGGAAATGAATAATGACAGTAATTTCCAGCAACTAGCCAGGGCACAGCTAACTGTTGCTGGGTACAGAAAGATAGCTGTGTTCCAAATTGCACTTTGCAACCTCTTGGATATTCTTAATTCTACTTAAAAATCACATCATGTAGCTGAGATGTGTCACTGTAATATGAAGGTTTAATGAGACTGTCAAAGGGTTTTTGTAGTATTCATATCCTGGACTTTATATTCATAGACTGGAGTTTGCTGTAGTTTGTGCATCTCTTGGAACTAGAAGTATTCTATGAAGAGAGCTGAAAACTAATAATTACAGGCTAAGCAATGCTTACAGCTGTAGCATAGGAATTTTTTGGGATGAGTAGAAGGAAAGGAAATCTGTGGGCCACGTAAGTGCAGGGATCTCACTTAATTTTTTAATTGATTTGTCATTCAACCAGAGATGCGTTTCAGATCTTTACCTGTCCATTTAAAATTCGTCTTAAATTTTAATGTGTTTAAGCCACTTCAGATAGGGTTTCCTGAAACTTTTAAATTGTCTTAAAATAGTTTAGATTGACACTGTTGTGTTCTAAATTATCTGTATTTCTAAGTAGCCAAGACGGTCCAGTATTATCGTCTCCTGATTTATATATTTTCATTAGCTTTTTGCTGTGAAATTTCCTTCTTGTTTTTTAGGGACGTTTCTTATTAATCTGTCCTTGATTTTCAACTTTTTCTCATCATCATATCTTCAGGTTTTTCATCTTGCTTTTGCATGCATCATATTTTGTGTGGTCCCATTTAATTTCCTTTATTATACCTTCCAGTTTTTGCTTAAAGCTACTGTAGCTAAAACAAATGAGCTCTAATGTCAAGTTCCTTCCACTTGCCATCTTCTTTCTTTCTTCTTTGTGACTTGATGTTCATCTTCATGTTTTCTCTCACTCTTACACTGAGCAGTGGAACGATTTTGATACAAAAAGACACTTCCTTTTTTTCCAGTTAGAATCTCGGCTTCTTGTTTCATGCCTGTGGCAACTAGCCTCTTGTATTTTAATGCAATGGGAGGTGTTTCTCAGGTGAGGTAATCTGTACTCAGATATTCCACTCCCACTGCAGTGGTGTGTCCTCTTTCTTCAAAGCCTTTTCTGACTCAGCTGTGTCCCAGTGCTACATGCTGCAGCTTGCCCCATTTGACTGACTTCATATGTGCTTGTAGTCACAGCAGTCTTCCTGCCAAAGCTGTGCCCTTTTCTATGCTGCATCTTCCTGGAACTAATCAGTAGAGCCTCTGGCTGCTTTCAGCCTCAGGTTGGTGCTGCTGTGGTGGGGTTGACTAGGAAGAGACAAAGGAAGGAAATATAAATGGCTACAGCAGGGTCAATAGTGTCTGATCTTCTTAGTGTTGTTTCAAAGTAGATCTAAGCTCCTGAGCTCCTTTTAATATACTGGTTTTTTCTACTTTACCTTATGTCACTGAGTTGGAGGGCCTTTACTTTGTTGTGGAGAGATTGGAGTGTATGTTTCTGGTGTGTCAACGTTTGTAGTATGAGTGGCAACTGTAACTTGTCAGCTTCCTTAATTGTTCTTAACTTCCTATTTTGAGAGAGTTAATTTACAAAGGTTAAAGATGTATGAAGTTATTCTGGTAGTCCTCAGTCTTGAAGTTGCTGTACTGCCAATCAGTGCTGTTGTATTGCTGTAGAATGCATTGACAGGTACAAATGGGATCTCTTCTGGAAGGTCCTTAGCTAAGGAGGACCTATATCTTTTGGGTCAAACAGTTTGACAAAGAAGACCCCTTAGCTGTGTGAAGTTAGCTGTACATACTTCATATATCTGTTCTTTTTCTGATGTTGGGAAGGGACAAAGAAGTAATAGAGGCATCACTGTGATTCTTAACCTTACCTTTGGTCCTTTTGGTTTTTGTAAAATCCAAGTTAGGCAAAGCAAGTGGAACTAAGTCAATCTCAAAACTTGAGATTGGCTGTTCTTTGTCAGGTAAAGTATTAAGATTGCTGCTTTATAATGAGACTTCATAATTTCATGATGTGCAAGAAACTGCCCTGAAAGCTGTTTTGTCACTGCATCAGTGTCTGTGTGTGTTGTGAGGCAGTGGAGTTGCATGAAATATGTATATTCTCAAGTTCTGTCTTTCCTTGAAGTCCAAGTTATGAAACAAAGGTTGATGAAGGAAAACAGTTGACTGGAAAGAGGTGAGGGAATATGCAGTAAATATTTGGTTAGAAAGGGAGGTGGAAAAGAGGGAGATACGTGAGCCTGAATTGCTTCAGTAAATAAACTACTTTTGAAACAGATGCAGCAATTGGGAGTTCCTGAAAAGAATGTGTTGAAGCTTAAAATAACAGAGTTTTGATGAGAACAATCTTGTAGGTTTGTTGAAGGTACCCCTTTTGTGTGTTTCTGAAAGAGGACATGCACTTTAATTTCTTGCCTTTTATACTGGCTACTACTGTAAACACTCCAAATGTGCATGGAACTTCTCAAACACAGCAGGGCATGACAGATAGCCAGAGAACTAGTAGTGAGTCTGGCCTGTACTGTGCAAAAGCTGGCATTGTTGCCTTTGACACTTCTTTGTATTGTGTAAACATAACTCAGAAATGAGTACAGGCAAGTACTAAAAAGATAGTAAATTCAAAGTGTTAGAGAGAAAGTAAATTGTAAACATTGCTTTTAACAATATGGAGATGTCGTAGAAATTACAGAAAGTGGTGTCATTGTTTACACAACTGTGTAAATTGAGTGACTCTTCTGCATTTCAAGGATCTTCAGGGCTATAAATACATGAAGGGCTTTTAGATTTCTTTTGGGCTGAGTGCCTGTGAAGATTGTAGGCATTTCTGCAAAAGCAGTTATGGCAGACAGCAAGATACTGGCTGAAGCATAAACCCTTTGAACTACAGTAAGCAGCAGTGACTGTTTGGATTGTTACAAACAGCTTCATTTTTATTTTAAAATTTGGCAGCTAATAAATATTTTCTTGCCTGGATCTGCAAGCATAGCTTGCTAATTTCAGTGTTAGAGGGAAGAGTGTTTTGGAGCTCGCTCTTAACAAAGGTCAGTGTGTTGAATGAGTGGTGGTTTTATAAACATGTTTCTTGGGAAGATTTTGTAAGAAATTAACTTAATGGTAGTAATTACAGAAAATCTCTAAAAGCTATTATAACACAAACAGTTCAAGTTCTAGAATTATGGAGGAGAGATGGGATAATCTTATAGAGAGAAAGTTGTGGGAAATAACTTCTGTGTTGCTAATGTCATTGGCATAAAGAGAACAACTTTTGCTGTGTATTTTGTACAGAAGCATGTCTGATGAGACTGTCAGATGTTCCTAAGTGATACTATGTGGCAGTCATATTCACTTGGGATATGAAGTCTGTCATTACTCTAGAAGAAACACTTGTTTAGCTGTTCCTAACCACATAATCTCTAGTTAGAGTTGTACATCTTGCAATTCACTGTTGTCTTTTGCTGAACCACGTTTCCAAGTTTGGTTCTAGTCCAAAGAAAGGCTTAAAATTCCCTGTTTTGAATGTGTGATCAGTTATGACTTTTCCTTTAATTTGTCTGTTGAGGGAGGAGAAGTTCTCAGCTAAATTTCTGGAGTCTTTAAGTTGGACAGCTACTTTCTTCAGTCATGGAGTGGAGATAATGACAGACAAAGACTTCAGCATGTCTGGCAGAACAATATGATCTTACTGTTTCTGTCTACTCTGCTATGTGCATTATGTCTTTTTCCTTGTTGCTAATGCTTGACTATATACCTCCTCAGGAGAGAGGTAGTCCCTTTGTTCTGTGTTCAAAGAGAACAAAAAGGTCAGGTCCTAGGATAGAAATAATAAATAAAAATAAATAGATTATTATTCAAGGCGGCTGAAACAGTAGTTGTGTTTTGTGTACTTTAGCACTGTGTCTTGGCTACTAAGATGGTTATTGCTTCCTTTGTTTAGGAAAGCAAGAGTTCTGTATTGCATAGTGTTTCATTTTTTTCAGGTGAATCTGAAAAGATTAATCTTCATTTGTATGTTTATGTGACAGTGAAATTGTTCATATATGTATTGTGTCTGAAGTCCTTGGGTAGCCATATGTTATCACTGTTATACTCTATCCAAAATGGTTAATTTAGGGTCAAATCTGTACTTCCTTGATCTTTTGGGATTGTACTACAGTGTAGATAGAGTATAAAAACAGAATTGGTATACTCTCTGGTATTTTGTTGCATATCTGATCTTATGCCCATTTTGTCTGTCCTCATAAAATACTTTTCTTTCCTCTCTTTTCCAGGTTATATACATCTCCAAAGAAGAAACTGAATCCAGTGCAAAAAAGTGTCAATCCATTAGTTTGGTGCAGACAGGTACTGGATTATCCAAGTCCTGATGTTGAATGTGCTAAAAAGTCACTGATCCACAAGCTGGAACAAACAATGTCGGGTGAGTTTCTGCACACTAAAACCACTGGGTTGCATGTATTTATTCTGAAACAGCATCACAATTAGCTAATCAATTACTTGTGTCTAAAGCTTTCATTATGGTTTACAAAGTCATTAATTCTACTCATTTTCTGGAACATATGAATGAAATGAAAGAAGGCATTAGATTGTGAGTCATGATTTCAGAGTTAATAATACCTGCATAATTTGGTCTGATGTTTTCAGGAAAAAAAAATGTTTTTAACTTAAAGTTTTCTCTTTTTTTTTTTAAATAGAAGCCTGTATTAAGGTATTGTAATTGTTAGGTGCTTGTCAGTATGTTAGCATGAAACTTGGTTTTCTGCTAGATTGCCTGTTTTATTTCATCTAAAGAAATGGAGGCTTAAGGTTTTGAATACTTTGGAGAGATGATAATGATTTATTTTCCTCCCATCCCCACTAACTTAAGATCTAGTTACAGTCAGGTTTTAAAAAAATCTCAAGTTTATGATTCTTCCTTAATACTAATTAGTTGGTTATATTCAAAACTGGAGAATGTTTGACCCTGTGAGAATGAAAGTCTGCATTCTCCATCCTTCTGTTGCCAGACTTCTTTATGTCAAGCCAGCAGCAAAATGCTGAAGGTCTGATTAGAATTCTGTCCATCTGATTTCTTGCTTTGTTTTGTTTCTTTGTTGCAGCTTGTCTTTTTTTTTTTTTAATTATGCTGAGACAACTTACTTTCTTGCTATTAATAACTATTCTCCTCCTGTTCCATCCTTTTGAAATCTGTTACTGCTACATGTGAAACTGTTATCTTCAGGAATTAGTGGAATGGTTGGACTTGAGCTAAGACTGTACGAACTGTACAACCAAGAGTGGTTCCAACAGCCACCTCCTTTCTATGGTTAAACATAAACTTTGTGCTGAATTTATTTGACTGTAACTTCTTTCCTGACCTTCTATTGTTTTCTGGAGCAATTCAGTCTTTATTCTGGTTTGTACTAAAACTGTTTTTAATAAAATTGAATCAATTCTTTATTCTTATAAAAATTGTGGGCATAGTGGTGAAAGTGCCTTTAGTACGAGTCACCCTCAGTTTTTCCCTATTTCTTGAGGTTTTTTATGCTGCCTGGACAAATGTCTATTANCAGTTCCAAGAGTGGTTCCAACAGCCACCTCCTTTCTATGGTTAAACATAAACTTTGTGCTGAATTTATTTGACTGTAACTTCTTTCCTGACCTTCTATTGTTTTCTGGAGCAATTCAGTCTTTATTCTGGTTTGTACTAAAACTGTTTTTAATAAAATTGAATCAATTCTTTATTCTTATAAAAATTGTGGGCATAGTGGTGAAAGTGCCTTTAGTACGAGTCACCCTCAGTTTTTCCCTATTTCTTGAGGTTTTTTATGCTGCCTGGACAAATGTCTATTAAAAATTTACCTGAACAGCTAACTTGATCTATGGCTAGATACAGGCAAAGACTGGGAATCTAAACAACAAAAAGCACTCACATCACAGGGATATAAAAATGATTATACAGATTTGGGAATATGAATACTACTGAGTATTTATGACTGGATAGCAGTTGATTGGCATAATTCTATTTATGGTTTAACTTCTTTCAGAACTGAATAGAAGTCTTCCAGAAGTACCACAAATTCTGTTACCTGTAGGGTTTCTTTAAAAATTCATAGCTGGAGCAGAATGACAGGAAACTTCTCCGTGAAATGGACATTTGAAAATTTTATCATTCAAACAATGTGTTTAGATAACTTCATCTCTTTTTTTTGTTGTTGTTGTTTTCCCCTAAACCTGCAAATCTGCTTCTGGCAGTGATACTTGCAAGAATAGCACAATTAATCTATAATATTAATTAGTGGAAATACTAATGGTAGAAAAGATGGGCTGATTGGAGCAGATTGCATGTAAAAGTGAATTTTCAACAAAACAGAAAACTGTCTTTTAGAGCAACCATCCTCCTTTACAGAATAAGGGTAGCAGGGAGCTCCACTGGAGAAGACAAGTAATGTTTCTTGGAACTTTGTGTGTATTTCCTATTCCAGACTCCAGGAGTATTGTGTAACTTGCATTTTGTACCTCATGGACCCATCAAACCATTAAACCACTTGCTACTGGTTCAGGTCATAGATTGTGGTTCCAGTCTCCATGGATAAGGCATTTCTCACTTGTGTTACTTTCTTTCCTGAATCCTTGCTGATGTTTCTTTTGCTTTGAGTCTTTTTACATTGTTAGTTCCTGTTGTTACATCTTTCTAATCTTAATATCTTTTTCTTCTTTTTCAAATGCACTCTTGTGTTTCACATTTTCCTCTTCCATTGTATTTTTCATTGCATGACAGTAAAGGAGGGAAGAAGAGCCCTGAGCCCCATGCTGCTGTTAGCAGTCACTGATGACAGTACCTTGTTGGCAGTCAGGTTTACCATGGCAGAGCAAGTCATGCTGTGTTGGGAGTATGTTCAGACTAGAGGGAGCTTTAGGTATATTCTGGACTCAAATTTTCCTATTTTCTTCAGCAAAAGGGAAATTTCAGCAAAATCATAACTAAAAGGAATTAGATGCTGCATACTGTTTCTGAATGTTATAAAAGAAAATTTATGTTAAAATAAACATGTTGATTACCTCCATGCTGGTATTTTGAAAGCTAATGTGTAATCTTCTGTAAGCTAGTGTTTAATATATAGGATAATTTTATTGCTAAAATGATTCTCTGTCTTGCTAATTTTGTCTGACACTCCTAATAAAGGCCACATCTCTATTTGTAAAAATAGCAATGTCTTCCTGAGTTACAGAAATCCCTGTTGGAGAACTTTTAGGAATTCTGGTCCAGAAAAAGGATTTGCATCCAGTTGTTTTTTTTG
>VZTB01012671.1:177087-213854 GCA_013397245.1 Thryothorus ludovicianus
TTTGGGAAAATGTACTGTGCTGAAGAAGGTTCCCATTAGCTAAGATGAAAACTACTGTGTATCAAGTCTCACCACATACCAGAGCAAACTTTTTACATGTAGCAAAATCATGTGGAGTTTCATCCAGAAAAGTCTGTGTGTGATCAAATACTTTGTATCATTATGGATGTATACAAAGAGCTTGTTTTGAAGGCTGTACAGTAGTAGAATTGTTTTCTAATTTGTGGTTAGTAGTTTAAAATACTTGTCTGTGTAATAAATACAAAAGAAAGAACTGTTGTGCAGACTTACATTTTTGGGATTGTAATGACATTTTCTGCAAGAGATGAAAAGTAATTTTTTTTTTTTTGGTGTGAGAACAAAGATTCAATTGGAATAGATGCTTTGGGGTTCCTTTGTGAATGCCAGAAGTTGATATCAAAGGCCTCATCATAATCACCAGAACAGAGTGATTTGTAATTACTGGTTTTTTTTACTGAGCTTCATAAAAAAATGGAGGTTTTCCCTTCTGACACTCAAATTAAACTGAAGATACCTCATGAATATTTGCTAGAATTTAGTGAATTCACAAATTGCTGAAGTTAATATTGTTTCACTGCAAGTCTTAAAGCTGGAATAGAAACCTTTCACCCTTCATCTGTAATTGTATTTTTACTCTAACTAAAACACTGGTAATATGGTTTAGAAAGGATCTTTACATGAGATGCAGTTTTAGGAATTTGCTGCAAAGTCAGCTTCAATTGCTGCTGCTTTTGCCTCTGTGCTGCATTCTGCCATTGGCTAGGTTGGATGACATTTTTTGGGGGACACTCTTAAAAACTGATGAAGTGATGCAATCAGTTAAACTGCTCCTGAAATTTTTTTTCCACTTAAATCTACTTTAGTAGATTTAGTAGCTCAGATAATAGTGGAACCTCACCAATGTTTTCAGTGGACAACTGAGGATGTAGTGACCAAGAGCAAAGGGGAGAAGCCAAAGCTTTGCTGATGAAAGCAGCATTTCATATCCTGTAGTCTGTCTTGGCTTCTAATGTCAAAGCAACAATTATTTTTAGTAAGGAAATTTGGGTTCCTTTTTTTTTTCCTGTTCCCTGCTATCAGTAGGCTGATTCTTAACTGCACTCGTTGAAGCCCCTTCTCACTAAAAGAAATGTCACACAATATTTTTAATAACTTACTTTCAGCAGCTAGGTGAGCTGCAACTAAATTTAATCTGGACTTACATAACATCAGGTTGGGATTTCTAGCTTTTTCATCTTAACATTTTGCAATTTAATTTGTTCTTACATACATTCCTGCATGAATATACTTCAGCAGTGAAGGAACTGATTTGTAGCACAGGTGTCTAAGTACCTTTTGGATCCCACTACCCCTGTAGTTGAAATTCCATTTTCTGTTATATTTAAAATATAAACTTTTGAAGAAAATAGTCAAGTAACTAAACAAATAATACACCTGACAACCAACAGAATTTCAGTATCATACTGTTCACCACTGTTAATGTCCACCAGTGTTTAAAATTCATCTGAAAATACTTCAACATTGAAACATTTACAATAAATGGCAGAGGAAAGTAGCCAGTTAAGATCTTTTATTGCGTATGAGGTTGAAGCCTATGGTCAAAAAATCCTAAGTCATTAGAACAGAAGGTTAACAATAGGAAGTAGTCAATTTGCTTTAGTTTGGTTGGTTCATGGTACCCACAAATCTAAACAGAAGCATTTGCCTTACTTAATGATTTTTCATTTCAGCATATCCTTAGGGAAATTTTGTTGTGTGGTGCCAGTCTTGGGGTTACTGTGACGTATTGTGTGATTCAGACAGGTCTGAGAGTGTGACTGTGTGATATGCTCTGGTTTGTATGTAATTGTGTATAGGGTTTATGTTAGTGTAACTGAGCTACTGCTGCCTTCCTGCTTCCCAGCACCTACACTGGACACCTCAAAGACATTAGCAGGAGTGATCTGAGATCTGACTTCTAAAAGGAAAGCACTTGTCACTATCTTATCTTGCCCTCTTCTCCCACTCTTTTCACATTATGGTTAAATCCAGGGGTGAAGAAAGTAGTGGAAAAACTTCCTGTTGACTAAAGTTTTCTACTTGAACTGCATAAATCACACTGAAGACATAATATAGTATTGTATTTGTTTTTCATCAATTCATTCAGTATAATTCCTCACTTTTCCCCTCTTTCTGCAGCTCTCAAGAGGCAGAGTTTGTACAGCAGCCCTTTCAGTGCGGTCAGTTACGCGAGCTCCTACAGTCCAAACACCGGGAGCCCCTACAGCAGTGGCTTCAACTCTCCCTCCTCAACACCAGTGAAATCTGCTTTAGTGAAACAGCTCATACCTCCTGGTACCTCAGGTAGGTCACTGTGTGTCTGGCTTTTTCCTTCTTCACAACATTTGCATTGAACTACAGTAAGAAAGAGTCCAAAACTTTTCCGTGTTTTGTACTATGTGTTCATCATAACAGTATTTAAGCTTTTTAGGAAAGCTTTTTTTTTGCATACTTTCTGGCATGAGAAACATGTAAAATGTTTTCTTTGGGTGTCCATGTCCCAAAAATCAGTGATATATGTGATTAGCAGTTAGACCAAAACACACAGAGCTCATTCTGTGGAGTTCCAAGTGGCTTCTGGAACTCTCCCTGTAATTGACAGGGATGTAAGTTCCATGGTAGGTGTTCAAGGGTTAGGGGTTGGTTGCTAGTTGTGAAGTCTTTTCAACTATCCTGTTGTTTACTAACTGAAACATTTGGTATGCAATGTATCCATCAATACCACTGATGTGAACAGTATAAGGAAGAAGCATGCATTCCATGAGATTTTGTAGCCATCTGTGTAAACATTAACTTCTGGCAATGTTTTATTCTGCATTGTAGACACTTTCTTTTCATGAGAAAAACTGATGCCTGGAACATATCTCTACTCTGAAGTCAGACTGTTGGCTTATTGTATATTATTTAACTTACAGGGAAGGTAAAAAAACATTGCATTGACAGTCCAGCTATCACTGGTTCACTGTGGACTGTCACAGAAGCCTGCACTGCATGAGAGCCATTACCTAGGTTTTTAATCTCTGTAGCTCTGCTCAGCATTGTGTGCTACAATGACATACCTGCCTAGGGACAGAGATGCACCAGGCAGTGGGGTGCTTCCCAGAAGGCAGCAAACAGAAAGAGGTTTTCCTTGGTATAGTTTCTGTGTTCCATTTAGCAAAGGTATGTCCGTGGAACCGGTACTATTTAATGTTAAAGGATATTTTAAGCATCCCAAACTGAATCAATATTCATTGGATCAGCAAATCCTTGTTGTTAAGAAAGATCCAGTCAAACTTACATCTTACAAAGTAGTATACAGAGGAGTATACTGAGGTGACGTGCAGTTGCTTTTTTTGTAGACCTGTGCAAACTTCATAGCAGTTGGGATGTGCTATGATAGACCAAATTATTTGCTACTAATTTGTTTTGACACTATTGCAATGATTTTATGAAGTTGCCCATTTTTAGAAGGTAATGGCTAAGCTCTGCTTTTGTAAGTTACATTTTCACACTAGGTTTGCAATAAAATAATAAAATGTTTCAAATGGTCTGTCAGACCAATTGCTATCTAGTAGTGGTTTTTACTAGGAAAGGAAATGCAGCTTTCCCTTTTTTTTTTTTTTAATAACATTTCCTGTTACTTTATTTTCTTTCCATAGGTCATCTTAAAATTTCAGGAGATAGAAATCCTCCACTAAGTCCCCAGTCTTCTCTGGACAGTGAATTAAGTGCATCAGAGATGGATGAAGACTCTATTGGTTCTAATTACAAGTTAAATGATGTTACAGATGTGCAAATTTTAGCACGAATGCAGGAAGAAAGTAAGTGGGGTTTTTATTCCTGAAATCAAAATGGAGCTGTTTTTTAATTGAATAACTGCAGTAGCACTTGTTTAGTAGGCATGGAAAAGGGGTTTAAATTCTACAATGGTTATACAAATGTAGTTTGCCCAAGAAAGCTGGTTAAGGACTTCAGCCTCCTGGCTAAGGAAAGGAAGTTGCTTTGCAGAATTTGTCTTTAGGAACAATGGACAAAACAATGCTGGAGAGTATGAATTTGTAAGGTACAGTATTTGCTAAAAGGATGATTGTTGGAATAGACTACTGCCTACCACCATTCTTCTCAGGAGATTGGTGCCTTCCTGAGGTAATGCAGTCTTTCTCACATTGGTGCTTAAATCATTATTTAAATCACCAAGATGTAAAGTCAATATGGCAAAGAATAGTAAAGAAAAGTGCCTATATAGATGTCTGTCTTTCATTATAGCATTAATTGGGACTTTTTGTCCCTCTGAATTTGCAGAAAGTGGTAATAATATCAGTTGTCTAACTACATGGTCTCAAGACTATTTTATTGTATATCCTTATCAGTGAAGAAAACCAAAACCAAATGCCCAATATATGTACTTTTTAATAAATTATATATATGTATTACTCTAATGTTATAACATGCAAATATACACAAAATTATAATTTTTAAAAGTATGAGATAAAGACAAACTAAATGCTGTTTTAAAAGTTCTATTTGTTCAAAATTTTCTTACTGGATGGCAGTAGATTGGTTTGCATATCCCCAAGGGTGTGGGCACCACACTTGAGAGACCACTGATAAAACACCTCCAGTTTCTCTAGGAGCAGCTTATTGTGTTGCTTTTTTTTGTTAGATTCACTAATACATTGCAAGAGACATTTCATTGTGGCTGCTATAATTGTTGCAGGATGTTACTTGATACCAAAATTATGATGTAACCAGTGTTGCTAGTTGCAGCCTGGGAGAGATGAACAAGTACATACACAACACATCTATACTGATGATTGCTTTACTAGGAAAAGGAATGAGCTCACCTACTGATTTCAAGTCATTATTAGCTGGTACTTAACTTTTTGGTACTAACTGGAATTTATTTAATGCCTCCAATTTCAGGAGTTCAGGTGAGCCAAATTTGAGTTTGAGAACTGTGCAGAACTGTGTGTGCACTGGCTCTAGTTTGAACCATTTTTGGGCTGGGAGCAGCTAAACAACGTTCTTGTTATTGCCAGGCCTGCGGCAAGAGTACGCAGCCACAGCTTCTCGGCGTAGCTCTGGCTCCTCCTGCAATTCCACCCGACGAGGCACGTTCAGTGACCAGGAGCTTGATGCACAGAGCTTAGAAGATGAGGAAGATGGCACCCATCACACAGTGCACCCTGCTGTTAGCAGGTTTTCACCATCACCTCGCAGTTCTCCCTGGCCTTCACCCAAACAGTCTCCGAGGAATTCTCCTCGCTCCCGATCGCCTGCTCGAAGCATAGAGTACAGCAGAGTGTCACCACAGCCCATGATCAGCCGTCTACAGCAGCCTCGCCTTTCCCTTCAGGGCCACCCTACTGACCTGCAAACTAGTAATGTCAAAAGTGAAGGTAAAAAACTGCTTGAAATTCGTTACACCAGTAGTTCTGTAGTTTCTGTGAAGGAGTTTTGTCAGTGTGCAGTCCTAAAACTGTGTGCCTGTGTTATGTCGTGGTTTAATCTCTGAATTGCTGAAGAAAATGCAGAGCAACCAAAGTTAAGGCTTGAGTTCTGCTGGGGCACCTCTACAGTCAGATGAGTTGATAGGCTTGTATTTATTTTAGATGTTATCCAGTCAGTGAGTACAAGTGAGTTTCATAGTGACCAAGGTCTATATTTGGCAGGCAAATGCACTAAAATAAAGCAGGGAAACTCATTTTGTAGTAGAGTCAGGCCTTGCAGATGACAGAACAAAATGCAGAAAGTAACTGTGGGTCAGGTAAGAGTAACATGGTGATCTGTGCATGCCTGTAGGCTGTGAGGCAGCTGAATGCTTTCTTCTGGTTGCACAGGACTTTAAAACTTTTCAACTTAAAAACTTCAGTACTAAACTCATGCATTTGTTACATATTTTAGATATCTCAAAGCTGTGAAAATTACTGGGTAATAAATAAAATTTGAAGTAAACTCAATGCAATTATACTATATTGGCATAGAACAAAATAATATAATACCGATACAGTTTTCTTCTTGAATGTACTTTTTCCTGGTAGCAATCTGGCAGAGACACCTTTTACTGGGATGAAATATTGCAAGCATATTCCCATTTCAACAAACATAGTTTTTATCCAGCACGTAAGATTTTTAAATTTAGAAAGAATATACATTTAGATATTTAGAATTCCCCTTACTAATAATAGTGATTTGGGGAAATTTCAGCTGTCTAGGAAAATGTTCAACACAAAAGCTAATCAATTATATTGTGACTTCATCAAGAATTCCTTTCCCATTAATTTCTTAAAGTCTTAATGTGTGCTAGATGAGCTGCAATAAAAACACCCTATAGGAGGAACAGTACCAAAAGCTATTATCCCATATACCAGAGGGATCAAAATAGAGTGTGTGATCATATGTTTCTGAAATATTTCCAAGGAATTATCTTGCAGTGGTTTTTGTGCAGTTGCTTGGATATTCAGAGTTGATACGGCAGCAGCCAAAAAAAGTTGTTCAGCTTTTATCTTTCATTTCGGTTTGTTTTTGTTTTGTTTTGTTGGTTTTGGGTTTTTTTCTCTCTAATTTTATTTTATTTGCCTAGAATGGTTGGAAGGGAATTTGGTTGACAGGGTTCAACAATGTACCAAGTGCAGTGCAAAGCAATGCCAACTGCTAACTGAAGAAAGTATGCTTGTTGGAATGTCCAGCCAATGAAGACTTAGTTTTGTTTTCACCTTTAGTGCTTGTGCATGTTAACCTGCTTCTTCCCTGCATCCCTCTGCAGAATCAGGTTGGCCACTCATCCTGTCAAGGCATCTTCAGTCTTCTATCCAAAGTATGTCATCAACCCAGCTCTGCATGGGTTGGAGATACACAGAATGTCATTAGACTTGAAAAGTACTTAATGGCATCTTTTCATATTCTGTGAACAGTGGTACAAATATTAGAAGGCCCCTGAAGTATCAGCACTAGCTGAGTAGATAAGTCAAGTCATATGTGAAAGATGAAGCATAACTGGACACTTCAATAATTTTGAATTTTGTGTATGAAGAGGTCCTTTCCAAGTGGGTGGCTGTTAGTTGTTGTATAATGGACTGATAGGGGACAAGGCAGTCTCAAAAATTTACTCAAACATCTAAAACATGTTGTTTTTACTCCTCAGGCAAGCATTTTGTTAAAAATAACTTTCTAGGTAAATAATTTCAAAACTGCAAAACTGCAAATGAGGTTTGTCTGTTCAGCTTTGATAATAGTACAATAAAACCCAGAGAATCACAATCCAGATATGTTTCAATTTCAAAACACAATATGCTTGACTTTTTTTCACCATAGGTGAAAAATGTACATTCTTATGTTTTTAAATACATAAATATTTTGTCTGTGGTAGATCTAAGGAGAGGTAATGTAGCAAAATACACTTTTAAATTGCAATATAGTTTTATATAGCCAACATTTTGTGTCTCTTACATTTGGGGTTCAGCTGCGGGTTCACAGCCTGACCTTTGTCCAGCATCAGACTACACGTTGTGGTATCTTTGTATTATTTCACACAGAAAAACTAAGGCGTAGTCTTCCAAACTTGTCCAGGACATCTAACATCCAAGCTGAGTCTGTGAAAAACAGCAGAAGTGACTCAAACTTCCAAGTGCCAAATGGAGGAATACCTCGCATTCAACCTCAAGCCTCAGCCAGTAAGTATCTTTTGTGCTACTTTAGGGTAAATCAGTGTAAATTTCAGAATTAAGTGATGGTGTTCGGCTGTCTTCCAGTCTCAGGGCAAGGCAAAACATTGCATGCCATACTGGAGATGCTAGTCTTGACTTTTAATCAGACTTTTGTGAATCTGTTTTTATGGTGCACCAAATACTCAAAAAAGTTGGATTTCTTAATTAAGGTGTCATTCATAGTTTCCTAAAAAGTATACGTAGAAATAATATAAAAAATATAAATACAATATTTGGGCATGTCAGAAACTGCTTTCTTTCCAGGCTCTGTAAAAACACCTAGATGATGTTTGTTGCTTTTTTTTTTAACTAGTGAAACATGACCTGAAAGTGTTCATTTCAGTTTAACCTTTAAAGTTAACCNTTTACTTTAAGTGTCAGTTACTTCCTAAAAAAGGTTTGGATGGACCTGTGTCTCATAAAACATACCAGCCCATTGGTATGTTCCATCCTGCTCCCCTGGTTTCTCCAGAAGTTAACTGCTGATTTGAGAATGCTGCTATTCTCACAAATCTCTTGAAAGTTTTGACCTTAAAGAATCCAAAGCAAATGAAAATTAAATATTCGGTGTTCCTTTATATGTCAATATTGCCAGTTCCTGTTGTTTAAATGTTTCCCGACCATTTTTTTGAACAAGTTTCTGAATTTAATAACCTTGTGTGACATTTTCAAGGGAAGAACACATTATGAATATTTTTGTGTAGGGCTTTGAACTGTAAAAATTCTGTGATAAAAGTTCATCAGTAATTTAAATATTTGAGAGGAAATGTCAAAAGAATGTTGATGAATTTAACTAGGGGTATTTTACCCACAGAACAGTGAAGGCATAATGGCATACCTAACTGGTTGTCTTAAAACTTTCAAAACAATATGTTAAAGCTACTAAGTACAGTTAAATATAGAATAAGGAATAGAGATCATGCCAAAGACTCCAAGATTTCTGTCTTTGTACAGACTCAGAGCAGATACAAGGATTGTGTGGACAGTCAGTCCCAGGTGTGTGATGCTGTTGTAGGTAGAAGTTAGTGTGACTTTACCATTGTTCATATAAGTTACTCCAGCATCCTTTCACCTTGGCCCTCATCCACCTTTTGCAGACACTCAGAAGGTGGGATTTCCAGCTGAAAGGACATTTGTGTAGTTCAAATGCACAACTGTTACCTTTTAGGCAGGCTTATCAAAAGCATAAAGCACTCAGAACACCTGGACAGCTGGTTTACAGCTGTTCTGTTTCAGTGATAGGAAGAATTACCAAAATGAGCAGAAAGAAAATGAACAAAAATATATTTTTAGTAAAAGTCTCTACTGATTTTATTTGATGCTTTAGAATTGAGTGAACTGGGAAGGGAAGAGCATAGAGAGCATCTTAGCTGGAAGACTATTTCCAGAGTTAAAAGTATATTCTTAGTTAAACTTTCTGGAAAGATCAGACAAAAGAAATCTCACTGTTCAATGTTTAGTCAATTACTTCATTGCAGGAGCCAAAGTGGTGTGATTGTGTTTGTATTTCTTTTTTACAACTTGTGGATGCATTAAGAATTACTAGGTAAATTTGCTTTTCTTTCATAGACTATTTCCCCAAATGTGAACCACTCTAGACCAACTTACATTTAGATGTAAGTTAAATATCATTAATAAAGGCCAGATTTCTAGCTTTTACAGTTTCCCTGCTCTTACAGATGTTTGTCAGAGTCTTGCTATTGACAATCGTAAAACGGTTTGTGTGTGAAGTCAATGAGTAAGTATCTTTGCTTAGTCTGGATTAAAAAATTTTCTGCAAAACTGTACATTGTATAAAGATTTCCAGAATTGTGTCCTTTTTATTGTATCCTTTTTGTTTTATTGGTTTTATATTTCGTCACTTTGCACAAAGCACTGTTAAATTGCAGCAAATTTTTGTTTTCACTTGGCAATGATTTCTGGGTCTTGGGATTTGAAGCTTCCTCATACACCTGCTAGTTTTGCATGAGCTTACCTTTGCGAGGATGCTGGCTTGCCACCTGAGGTCACTACTTTGCTCCTTGTCAAAGATTGGCAGTTCATAATTTACTTGCACATTTGCTGTGGCTGCAATACTGAACTTGCTATGGTTGCTGGCATTCAAAAATGAGCTAGGAATCCAGTAAGTTTCTGAAATGACAATTCCTCTTACAGTTTTATAGCCAAATTGTATTTGCTTGCTTACAGAAGAAAGGGAAGACATGTGTGATGTGTTTAGAGGTACAACTGTAAACATGAAAACATTGGCATTTTAACTTTTAGCTGCACTGTGGTGAACAATCCAAATTGTTTTTTAAAAGAGACTGAATTAAATAGCAGTTTTAGCAATTTGAATCTTCATTTACATCTGATTCTCCATGCCATTCTGCAGAAAGTACTTTTTTTTAATATGAAAGCTAGTAAATATTTCACCTTAAACACTGGAAGCTATTGTAATATATGTTCCCCAAGGAATAGGTATCGTCTAAAATGTTAGTGATGGGAAATCTGTATTTGGGTCCTATACCAGATTGTACAAAGTTCTAGAAGTTGTGGAGTGGCTTCCACGTAGGAGCTACCTGCTTTTGGATTCTGTGTGATGCTTTTGTACTTGGTGGCACTATGAGCACATGGATGCTTTTAAGAAGAGCTAAATACAAAACGTCCTCAAAGAGCTGCAGATTCTTCAGACGGTCAGTAAAGTGACTGGTCTGCTTGCCAAGATCCAACTGCTTGGCATGTTAAGAGTAAAAGGAGGAAGAGTAAGTTTTGAAGAAACCAAGCCATCCAGTTCAGTTGATCAGAATTAAATGTAACTACACGTGTTCAGCACGTGGCAGTTGTGACAGGGAATGTCACAGCACACAGAGCACTTCAAGAGCAGCAAGTGGTGTGGATAAACATGCACTGGGCGCTTATCTCAAACTGCATGTTTGCTCAGCATTGCTCAAATTGTACTGCCTAAGCTCTTTTCAGTGCACAGAAATGTTCTGCTATTGAGTGTCTATTTCCTGGAGTCTCCATTGAGAAGGAAGGAATTTGATACGTGCATATTTAAAATCCTTTCCATCTCATCTCACATCTCTGACTTGCAAGAAGTGTGAATAGTGATGGGGGAAGAAAGTGCCACGTGCAGTAGCATATTGAAATCTGAGGGGATTGGGACAAAACAAATTCAAAATAGGAATTTTTTTTCTTCATTTTGTGTGGTATAATAAAAACAGTGATTCAGTAAAAAATAATAAAGTGGAATACTTGAGGACTGAAGCAGTCTGGCCAGTGGTCTGCCTCAGGAATTGTGATCATATTTAAGAGACCTTGCTGGGTTTAATTGGCTGTTCAAATGTATGCTTTAAAGAAAGTTTCTAGAAAGACTATGTGCCAGTTGAGTAAGAATTACATACTGCCACAGGCATTGCATTAGGTTTTAGTTGTTAGTAGGAATAAGATTTTTATTAGTAGTAGGCCCAGGCAGAATTTTAGTGTGTTTATGAACAATCTAATTCCTTTTTGCTGTTGAGCATAACTGTTTTAGTTCTTAGTTAAGACTAATTTGAATAGACTACTTAGTCATAATTTCAGCATGATGTTAAAACACATGATGAAATTTTATAGTTCATAAAATACTGTTTCTTTTGCACTGACTGAAGCATAGGAAAGGTGACAGTAATCATTATATGCTATCAAACAAAAGGATTAACTAATATTAGGATTCAAATTGTTCCCCCCACCTTCTTTCTAGCGATATTCAGTAATTTGTGATGGGATTATTCCTTACTCAGGGTCAGGATCTTTTTGCACAGCTGTTCCCCCATCTTTCTTCCTTCTCACTATGGAAATAAGCCTTGCTAGTGCAATCAGTTTTATGCTGGTATAAAACTTCATACACTGAGATAAGCAGAGATGTTTATTCATACATTATCATTTTACAAAGTCTCTGTGCAGTCAAAGCTTTATTTCATTGACTGCTTTCCTCCTTCCCCCGTTAAGCGATGGAAATAGGCTGAGTCACTGCATTCCTTCTGGCAATAAGTAATTCTCTCCATGCCAAGATTCTGCAGCTCTCAGAACATTGGCTTCTCTCTTGGTAACTGCTAGGTAGTGAGGTCATTTCAAGGCAGTACCAGCCCTTGAATGTTCCTAGACAAAAGGCAGGACAAGGGAGCAAAGGAGCAAAAAAAAAAAACAATTTCCATCATGCTGTGTACATGCTGGCAGCTGATAAATCTTACTGCTAAGTCTTCATTTTAAGCTTAAGTCCTCCTGCATACCTTTTGAAGAGGGGAGAAAAAAATATGTCTCTCAAGAAGGCTTAAGTCTCCATAACTGAAGAACACAATTTTTAATATGATAATCATATTAGACAAAGATTTATGCTTTTGTATAATATCAGAATATTTTTTAAAAGCATTTTGAAAAATTTAGTCTTGCTAGGTCAAATACAACAGTTTAATTTTCATCTTTGTATCTAATCTTGCTCTCATATTGCTGTAGCATGTTTGCTAGGTGGCTTGTTCTCCCTTTGGTGTTTTAATTTTTGTTTTGCATTTCTGGGCTTTTTGCCCTGCAAGAAGCTTTACTCTTACCAAATCTGCGCATTTTGCACTGCAAAATTTCTGACACACTCCTCTGTAACTCTTTGCCATTAAGAGCAAGCACCATTCACAAAACTCCATCACTTCCAGAGTCATAACAGCTTTTTGAGTGTTTTACTCATACTGTTCCTTGATGCTTCACAAGTGGATACAATTCTGAAATTCCCAGTAAATTTAGTTTTCTTATCTTCTTAGACAAATATAACACTTCTTGTCTTTCAACAGCTCTGCAAAGGCAGAAAAATTTGCCTCGTGCTGCCTTCAAAACCAAACAGTTTCTTCAAACTCCATCTACAAAAGGAGGTAATTAACTTACAACCTCTTATCAAGCTCCAGCAAATCTCAGATAATGGTTTGCCTGCATTAAATCTCACGTGTTCTAGAATAATAAACTTGCTCTTGCAATTACTGTAGAGATTAATCAAGTGGTCCTTGCTGTATGAAGGTTAACTTCTTGGTCTAAATATTAAAAATAAACTCTGTGTTATATAGGAGATTGAATTTTGAGATAAAAATCCAAGGAACAGAGACATTCTAACATTAATCAGGAAATGTGGATTAGAAAAGTAGACTCCTAAATACATATTCACTAGGGCTGTATTTGTATAGGAATTTTTTAATTTGCAAAATACAGCTTTTAAAACAAAAGTTGTAAAAATACTCATACAATTATTTATGTTGGGAACAAAAGCTAACAAATTTATCTTTGAAAAGATGAGTGTAGACTATCACCTTATTTTGCATGTACTTGTGCTTTCTCTTTTCCTCACAAAACCAGAAGGTTAATCCCAACATAGATGAATTAAGGTTTTTTGACTCAAGGAATTAGAGACTCTTGTATGCCTTATTCCAGTTTGCTAATGGCTGAGCTTGACTTTCTTTTTTTTTTTTTAAATGAAATGAAATATTGAGTCTCTAATCCAATTAGACAGATTTATCTGAGTTTTCATCAGCTCTGGCAGCCTTGTATGTGACACTGCCTCAGTTTCACAGTTAAGGTAAACAATGATACTGGTTTTAAGTATAGTGGTCTATTGTCTATTACAATCAAGAAGATCTCATTTTAAAGGTCATATTACACCTGAGACTAGCTTGTAGATGCTAGAATCCTTTAAGTGTTGTGAGAGTCATTGGTGCAGACATGGGGGTGGCTGACGGGATGTACGTGTTTCTCTCAGGGCTTTAACAATGCCAAATCCTTAGGGTCATCTTCATGCTGTGAAGAAAGTTTTAGTGAAGTGTGATGACTGTGAAGCAGATTCACATGTCTTAAGAGGAAGTCTCTTGGCAGTTTTCATACTTCACCCCAGATAAAGTTCTCACAATGTTCTGCTTTGCATAAAACCACCATCGCCATTCCTCTGCAGAGTTTTCCTTGCCTTCTTTCCAGCTGGCCATTCCTTCCTATGGATGTCTGGAACACTTACTAGGTCAGTGGCCTAGTCTGAATGTGTAGGAATGTACAGGAAATTAGCTTTTCAGTATGAGGAAAATGAGAATGAGGAACAGAGCACACTGCACTGCCAGTTATATATTCCAGTTTATGGCTGTTGTGTCATTCCTTACTGCAAATGAGGACCCTTTCAATTACTTGCTTTGTCTTTTTCAGTTATTTGCTATTTCATAGTCCTTAATGTGTTGGTTTTCTTTCTTCCAAGATCCTCGTGAGTATAGAAGTATTTAGCAGTAATGAAGGAAGATTTTTCTTTCAGACAAATGAACAGCTGAGCAACAATTGATTTTACCTTCTTAAAATACTGTTCATTACATAGCTTGACACCTTCCACACACAGGTTGGATTTTTTTTTACCACTTTGTGGTAACATCTCCCTAGCACCTTCTCTTCTCCAGGCTGAAGACCCCCACCTCTCTCAACCTTTCTTCATAGGAGAGATGCTTATCCATGTTCTGTACCTGCTCCAACAGGTCCACATCTTTCCTGTACTGAGATGACAGATCAGTTTATTGATTCCTATAGTTACACCTCATCTGTTCTTTCATGTTGGTTGATTCATCTCATCATGATGGTTGTGATTTAACAACTGCATTAGAATTTAATCTGTTTTCAAGTTGATGTGCAGCAGCTGGCCTTGGAGTGCAAGCCAAATAAGTTTTCAGCTTCACAGCATCCTACTTTGCCACATGGAGATCTCGTGCTCTCTGCCCACAATCCAGGACAGAATCCAAAGAGGGTAGGACATCTAAATGTCATGACTGCACCATGCCTTTTTTTTTTTCCCCTGATGTTTTAATTGTAGTTGTTTCTAGTTTACTTTATTAGGAGATTGAGTGTAAAGTTATTAAGCACTACCCTTACATTTTTACATGTTTTTGTTAAACATCGATCAGCTAAACACTATGCATTATCAAATTATCAAATAGTCTGTGAGGCAGTACCTCACTCTTTGTGATTCTGGCTTAGACCACACTCACTATAATGAATATCCAAAACTGCTCTGAGACCAAATTCTTTATCTGTAGAACAGAATTACTAGGCAGTTTGCCAGACTGCATCATGTGGACTGCTCTGGTAGACAATTCATTCCTTTATGTACAAGAATGAATATAGCTCTCAGCAACGTTGGCAGTGCTGTGCTGACAGGAAATGTTTTATGAATTGACAGCTCAAGTTTGCAGCATGGTAAAATATGGTCAGCAGAAGGTTAAAGAGGATGGAGAAGACTGATTTACTGGATCCTTACTTCTGCTGGGAATGCAACAAGCTTTCTTCCGTTGCAACATTTTGTTGCTTATATTCTGTACCTAAAAACTTTTCCCCTGTAATGCCTGTAAGAGGCCCGAAGCTGTATTCAATTTTTATGCACTGGCATTGCTCTGTTGGTAGCTGCTAACATAGTGCTGTGTTTGTGTTCCAAGCTTTGTAATGAGGAGTTTAGTGATAAAAGCTCCCAATATTTACACTGTAGAGTCACTTGGAAATTCTGCAGATTGCATCAATGTTACAGGCGAGGTCACATTTTAAGAACTTATATGTAATCTATCTTAGTCCTAGGAGCACTTTGATGCTCTTCTTGTCCAGTCATTCTGTTGTTAATGCTTTCCTTAATCCATACTCTGGCTTGATGCCAGCTTTTATTTTAAGGTTTTTTACTTAATCTCCTGCCGCTTAGCAACTGTCATGTGTTTTTGACCTCTTGGTCACCTTTTCTTGTCAGCTTTTCCCATGAGCAGCTTCATGCTGTGTTTGATGTTGCTATCATGGGAAAGGCTCCCTTGGGTAATCCAGAAAGGAATCAAATCCAATTCACATCTGTAATGAGGTACATATTAATCTTCCTAGATATCTCCTATAAGAAATGGCTTTAGAATACAATCTCAAAATTACCAGTTCTTCTGTACCCCATTTAGGATGCTACATTCCTGCATACTCATCTCCTTTCACACTCCTCATGTTCTTACTGGATCTGCCTTGAAAATGATAATAAAAGCTGTGTTAAGGACCAGCGTCTTTATGTACATCTGTCAAAAATGATGCAACTTTGGTCTCAGTATAAAAAACATTTATTTAGTAGAGGAAAGAGTAGTTTATGCAAATTTACTAAATGTCAACATTTGTTTTCGTTACGTGATTGATTTGATCATCCTGTGTTGGACTCTTACTGACCCACCCTAATCAGTTTGAAAAGCTGGTGAAATTTGATTCTACTAAGATTATGGGTTAATTCAAGTATTCTGTTCAATGATAAATTATGCATAATTTGAAAATACTTCTTATAGTTGTGAAGAATTATGCTTAGGGTTTGGCAATATCAAAGGACAGTTGAATATTCTGTTTTATTAACCTATCCCCAAAAACCTTACATACGAACTCAAGTACAAAGTACTAGAAAACAAGTATTAGTTATAAACAGGTATTAGTTATACTGATAATTTAGGTAATGTTTGTAAGAAGAGGAAGGCTATAAATTGTTAGAGTTGTCTGGTTTAAGTTCATAACAGCACCTTAACCTGTTTGGTGTTGGGGGTTGGCTGATGTCATCCTTAATCCAAACTACGGCATTATACCAGGAAGAAAATTAACTCTATCCCAGCTGAAACCAGGACAGCTATCCCATCTTCTTTTTTTTTATTTCCCCATCTGCCAGAAAATGTGGGATATAACCATATCTTTAGATGAATTCTAATTCAGTGGTTAAAAAGAACAACATAAACACCAAGATGCTCTGTGCTCAAAATGTTGTCATTGAAGGCTAATATACACTTTGAATCTGTTTAAAGCCTGTGTCACACTAGAATACTGTATTCTCCAACACATTCTTTCATGGATGGGAATTAAATTCACGTGTTTCTGAAGCAGTTAAATTTCTTCTTAAGAAACACCTTCTTCTCTGTTTCTTTTGACTTAACTGATACAAGTTATAGCCTAATTAGGATTACTTACAAATCCAGATAAATATTTGTAGTAAGCAAAGAGGACATTAGGGTTATGATATCAAAAACACATGACAAAGAGGACATCTGAATTCCTGTTTCTCATTGCTGCTTGACTGGCTGTATTCCATTCTACATTCCATATCGTTTGTACAATCACGTAAAGCAGTTTCCAGTCTTTAATTTCAGCAATGCTGTAACGTAAGCTGAAGGTAGTTTCTGTATTTTCCAGTACCTTCTTCGAGTAAGTTCCGCTCGCCCGCGGCACCGTCTCCCTTGGCTCTCCGCCAGCCGGTGAAGGCGTTCAGCAGCCACGGGCCCGCCGCCGTGGCCTCTCCCGAAGCCGCGCAGCTGACGCACAGCAGTTCCTCACCAGGGCCTCTTGCAGCCCAGAGCTCAGCCTTGCCGAGCCCTGCCAGCAGTATTAACAGCACTACTCTCACCAGACCAGCAGGGATGAGGAGTGGTTTGCCCAGACCCAGTGCCCCTTCCACGGGGGGCATCCCAGTGCCTCGTAGCAAACTTGCACAGCCTGTTCGCAGGTGAGTCTCTGACGGGTTGAAATTTTCAAAATTAATTTTGTACACTGTGTATTTGTGCTGCTTCTTCTTGCAATTATTATTTTGATCTCAAGGTCTTCGGAACAGAAATGGAGACCTCCAGGTGAAGTATTTCCAAAATAATTTTGAATCGAAACTGAGAGAGAAAGGTTCTTGAATGAGAGAGTGAAGGTGAATGGGTGAAAGTGGAATTGGTAACAGAAGATACTGATTTAAGTAATTAGTCTGGGCAGAGAAGGCAGCAAGAATTTGTCTGCATGTGGTAAAAAATTACCAAAATATAGCTGGCAAGAGAAAATACATTTCTTTGAGTGACACATTCTGAAGTCAGAACTTCTTGCCTCTGTAACTCAAGCAACAGTACCGTGGTGAGAATAGTTTCTCTCAGCTGGAAACTTCCAGAAGGAAGATACACCAAGACAGAGGAGAGATCCATAGCATTTGCTAAACTTAACATAAAAGTCACTGCAGTTAACCCACAGAATGAAACAGAATTTTTAGCTTAAACATAACTGTGCTAGCACTCAGCTATAGAAGTTGCTTGATGTCAGTGTCTTTTTGAAAAGGGACTGAGTATTAACTGTGAGTGTCAGTTTCACTGAAGGTGTGATCCATGAGAAATATTAAGCATCTCTTTAAACACAAGGGAAAAACAATTAGTCTCTAGTACTGTAAAAATGATAAAATGGTGGTAAATAGCACAGTGGAAAAGTTCTGTTCTGCAGTTAGTGCTGGGCAGAGGAATGACAAGTGACTGTCACAGCACTGACATTTGTCATTAGAGCCTGCTCTGGTCAGCAGTGTGGAACGCTGTGTAGTAACAAGCAGTTGTTTTGCCAGGAATTTGCTAATAGTTGTGAAGTGTGGTTGTCCAAATCACAGCTTGTCTTGTAGAAAAGTGTTTCACTTACTAAACTTCTTTAAAATTGACTTTCTAGATTTATTTTTTAAAGTTTGCATGTATAGGACAAAGGGAAAGAGCCCCAGTTTGCACCAGAGGAGGTTTAGATTGGGTATTAGGGGAAATCTGTTCACCAAAAGGGTTGTCAAACATTGGAACGGGCTGGCCAGGGAAGTGCAGAGTCAACATCCCTGGAGATATCTAAAAGATGTGTAGATGTGGCACTTTGAGACATGGGCTAGTGCTGGAATTGGCAGTGCTGAGTTACTGGTTGGACTTGTTCTTACAGGTCTTTTCCGGCCTAAACAATTCAATGGTTTTATAATGCAGACTGTACAGGGCAATAATCAAGTTTCTACGAATGTCAGATTTTGATGCAAGCAAAATGCAATATTCTAAACAAGGATTTGCCTGTTTAGATACATCAATGAAAAAATGGCCTATTTTAGGTGGATGCAGATTAAGTTTGCCTTTTCACAGAGTATAATAACAATAAATTTTCTGTCTATTTATTTATTTAGCCTTTTTTCCTGGTGTGGTAGTTGCCAAGATCCAATACATGCAACCTGAAAGTGAAAGTACTCCAGGGTTTATCTTAAGTAAACTGTATTGCAGAGAAGTAAATGAATAAAGTGTATATTTCAGTTATTTAAAAAACGTTTGAATTCTTATGAATTTTAGATAGAGACTTCAAGAGTTACATATGAATCTGAAAAACATCTCATTTCATTTTAGATCATTACCCACTCCCAAGACATATGGCAACGTGAAAGATGAGAGTTGGAAAGAAGGCTGCTACTGATCTGCACAGCTTAATGCAGAGTTCCAGTGCTCAAGGATACTTCCTCACCAGGCTAAAAGACAGCTTGATTAAACAAACTGTTCAGATGTGACTCTTGGAATTTATAAAAATTCCAAACCTCTCTGTCTCTAATTAGCACAAACTGGCAGAGAATATTATAAAGCAGCACTTTAATGACATCTAACATCAGATGTTTGGTGGTCATACAATCACTTCTACATTAAATTGCTATCAGTTCTGGGGGCTTTTTATTGCTTGCTAAAAATGTTATCAATATGAGCATTTATGAGAGTGGCCAATGTCAGGGCAGAAATGAATGAATGCCAAAGAAATGCCCATCTTGAGAAACAGCAAGGATAACTATCGACATATATCCAAAACTTCATTTTCAGTCTATTTTAACTCAGCAGAAAGATTGGTGAATATGTACTATTGAAAGGAGGCTACATGAATCAGAGCTAATGTTCTGATTGCAGACTGCTACAGTGCCAGGGAAATGTTGCTTTTAACAATTGGATGAGATGCCAGCTGGGACTGGATCTGTCCTTCAGTACTGCAGGAAGAATCAGCAGTTACTCTGGAGGGTTAGGCAGAACAGGGGGTCGTAGCCATGACTTTTATCACATTAAAAGGTTTGAATGTAGCAGACACACACAATGCAATAGTATAGATTACATCTTTCCTATGTTGATTTATTGGCTTTACCTACTCTTATGTTTGATTGCCAGAAGGGCTTAGTATCAGTTGTACAATCTTTCTAACCTTAAATTCCTGGCTCAGGAAAGATGGCCTTCACTATTGTAGCCACATTTTTAACACATGGTTTGCTATTTGGGGAAAACTTTTTTAATAGCAGGTTTCCTTGCAAAAGAAAGAGCAAGTGATAATTTTGATTTGTTCTAATACCATACCACTATACTTGCAGCCTGCAGCAACTGTAAATGCTGATAGTTAAGGAGAAGGAAACACAACTATGCACTTGTAACATACAAATTTTAAGGAAATGAGTTGACTCTTGATGCCAAATGATATTCATTTAGGTGATGTTCCATGGTATGAGGGAGTTTTCTGTATCCTATTTTTTTACTTTCATCCATTTCTTAAATTGGTTTATTTTAAATTGTAAATATTTTTACAGAAGATATTGCCCATGTAAGTGTGTTTAAATATGTACTTTGCCTTACATATGTGTATCTTACATTACTGGTAACAGAGTATGAAACCTGCTATGTCTGTTTACAAGCTATTAAACTCCTCTGGTGGCTCTAACACATTTTGCTCAGAACAACTGATATATTTAGCATTGAACCATTGTTTTCTGTTTTGGAAGACATCATGCAAAAATCTGTAGCTAAAGTTGTATTGGGTGGGACTAGTTAATTGCAAGGGATTTTGTTTGAAGGTTTTTCAGTATTTTGGATGTACAGTTGATGAAGTAAGAGAATGTGAATGGTATATCCTTTGTGCAATGACTGACAAACACTACAAGTCAGATTGGATGATAGGTAGCCTTCAACCCCATTAGTATCTGAGTTTGGGACTGCTGGTGTATTTTGCCTTCCACCACTAAGAGGATAACTAATCCTGAAATTCTAGCACTTGAATTTTAGGCCAACATTAACATATTCCTGGATGAAAAGCCATGCAATACTACTTGACTTGGAAGAAACCAAATAGAAAGGAGTGGAGACTAATTTACAGTTTAAACTACTCAAGCAAACTCTTGGTTGATGGGTGACTTCACACCCCAGACCAAGATCTGTGCTAAGACTTCAAAGTCGGGGTGTCAAATATACTGTAATTGTCAGATTTCAGCAGAAACCACCTTTCACCAGTACAGAGCAATACATACCACTAATCTAGCCTTGAGTCACCTGCAGGTACAGGGAATGTCAGTGATGTCAGTATCTCACATCACTGTTCAGCAGAAGACAGGACTAGGTCAAATGTGCATATTCTCAGTAAAGCCTGAATTTTAATATTTCAGCATTTTACAAATCACTGCTGCAGTCTTCACTGAAGAAAGGGGAATTTAAATTGATGGATTTTATCAAACTTTGCTTGACTTATAAATCATGAAAGTCAGTTTAGATGATGATATTGGGGGTTTTACCATGGCTGCATCAAACTTGTGTACGTTTCCTTAAGTTAAGTAATTCATCGCTTGGGTAAATTCAGCTTGAGTTTCGTAGGGATTTTTTCTCTGCTATTCCCCCCGAAATACAGCAAATGACTTCCTGAGAAGACACATTGTCTGTTTGCTAGAAAGCCTTTGTGCATTACCAGTTCATTGATATCAGGAAATCATGGGGCTCTGTGTTTAGAGATTTACTGCAGAATTGTGGAAATATGGATTTGATAAAATAGTGCCTATGATTTACTTAACTTATGTTTGATATAGTAGTAAAGGTTTTATGAATGTGGATTACTTTTTGTGCCAACAGCTTGGAATTGATGTATGTGTGTAGGCAGAAGGATTTATTCTGCTCCCAAAGTTATTTAATTTTTTTTGTGTTTGAATGTTTTTGTAAGTGTTAAAAGTGTAAAAAAATATATAAAATATTCTTACCACAAAATACTTTCTGGGTCATTATTTTTACAACAAAGTGTTTTTAAAAGCTTTTAGAAATTTAGAGGATATTATTTTATGGCTTTTTTGTCTGGATGGTTGGGTTGTTTTTCAGGAACTATATTCACTTTTGTAGAGGTTACCAAGTATTGGTTTCTGCCCTGTGTAATTCATGAACTGAATACAACATTGTGTTTGGGTGAAATCTGTGATTTCACTGACAGAGGTGGACTTGTGCGTCTGCTCTGAAAGGACCCTGCTTAGTTCAGGCTTACATGAAAAACTGTATCTAAATTGTCATCCAGAGTGATTTGTATGAGCAGTTTGAAGAATACAAGCCTGCCTTTCCATTTTTTCAGGATCTGTGCTTGCTTCAGACCACTACATGAAACTAAAAGTTAATTTTGAAAATTCTGAAATTTATGCAGAAAATGGAGCAATGTAAAAGTGTACCTAACTAAGCCCTCTTGGAACTCATAAATACACATTTTATCTACCCTCTACATGAGTGCCTCCATATCTGGCTCACATACAAGCAAGTAGTTAGTTCTGAACTGGGTGTCTTTCTGTAAATCTGCATTTTGCTACAAAGCAATAGATGCCATAGTAATATGAATACCCTCTTTGTCTTATCTAGGTATTAGTAAGGGCAGGTTTAATTCTATTTGGTAGCCACTTAATATGAAATTTAACAAAATTTAAGCTGTAAAACTTCTAGTTAATTGTTTATCCCAGCATAGTCCCTCATTTTGTAATTAAGCCAGTAGGTTAAAATGTTTCCCCCTACTTAGCTGACATATTTATGTAGAACTGGCTTCAGACCTTCTGCTTCTAAAAGGTATTGTCACTTTACCATTTAGTCAGATACCACTTGCCCCACTCCTTCAGGAAAATAGAGCAGTTAAAATCTGGTAATTAATAGCCTTTTGCCCTTCTCTTTTAGTAGGTTTCTGTAACAAACACTTCTATATTAAACTGTTGTTTATAATTAGTATCAACACTGTATTGCAAGAGTGAAGATTAGAAATAGTATTTTTCTCATTCTGAGGGAAGGTGTGACAGCTCCCTTGGCTCCTCTTACATTTCGTGTGTGTTCCCCTCTAGAAGCCTGACTGTAGTGGTGAAGAAAAAAAAGTGATGAACATATAAGGAGGCAGACAGCTGAAAATGCTTATGCTGCTGGAATGGCTGCAGAGTGCACAGTTTAATAATTTCAAATTTACCTTTTTCTCAGAAGTATTTGCATTAAAATGGTTATAGGAAGTGACCATATCAGCAGTATTGTCTGCAGTTCTCCCTCTTTTGACTGGAACAGAACAAACTTTAGATTTAATGTTTGCTTTTTAAGTCAAACAGGCAACGTGAGGTTGCTTTGGTTTAAGCAACCAGACGCGCCCCGTGCCCCTGCCGTGCAGTGCGAGTCTGACACCTGCAGGCAGCCTCTGCACTCGTCCTGCTCCCGGAGGGTGACGCTGGATTCGGCTGCTCTCCCCCCGCAGCACCCGTGTTTTACACACGACCCAAAGAAGAAGATGCTTCTGGCTCTTCTTATTGCCTTTACCTGCTCTTACGTTTGATTGCCAGAAGGGTTTATTACCAGTTGTACAATCTTTCTAACCTTAAATTCCTGGCTCAGGAAAGATGGCCTTCACTATTGCAGCCGCATTTTTAACGCATGGTTTTTAATACCAGACTCACTCTCCACAAGATTTGTTTACAACTGTTTTCAGCTGTGATACCACATAGAAGTTGTGCTGTGTGTCATTGGCCTCTTTGCTTTAAAGGATAAATTCTGTTGGGACCACATTAAGCACTTAGGACACAAAACTAATGATTAATCTGATTTGTAGCTCTTCAGCATTTATTTAAAGGATTTAAAGGAATAGGTAGCAAAAATTTCTTCTTAGCAGCAAAGTGATTTTTTAACTTGGTTCATCATCCTGTTACAAAAGGAATTTTTAAACAAGATCTGAAAACTGGAATGCCTGAGATCTCTATGCAGTGTGGTACGCTCAGGGGGCTAAAGTATACTGCATCTCTCACCAGACTAAACAAAAGTAATACTTATATTGTAATCTGAGCTTCTGTCATCAGCAGCATAAGCAGATGGAATCACATGGCCAGAAAAGACCTCTGAAATCACCAAATCCAACCAACCAAGTGCCATTTCCAGTCTTTCCTTCAACAGCTTCAGGGACAGTGACTCCACCACCTCCCCGGGCAGTGCATTCCAATGTCTAATCACCCTTTCTGTGAAGAAAATTCTTTGTCCAACCCAAACCTCCCCTGGCACAGCTTGGGACTATGTTCTCTTGTCACTAACTGACAGAGAAGAGACCAATCCCCACCTGACTACAGCTTCATTCAGGCTGCTGTAGAGAAGGATAAAGTCTCCCCTGAACCTCTTTTTCTCCAGGCTAAACAACAGCTCCCTCAGCTGCTCGTGCTAAAATGAGAACACAAGAACTACAACTTGTGCTCCAAACCCTTCACCTCGCCCTGAAAGCAACAAAAATAATGTAAATTCATTTATTCTGAAAATAGTTTTAATAACTTAAACAGTAAATACAGTAAATAATAGTTTTAATAATTAACAACAGTAAAGCTTAAAAGACAGTGGCATGTGCCACCTTCTCCCCCAGCATTTTCTCTTTCTCCTTGCTGTTTTTAAATTATCCCTGAAAGCTGCTTCCATTGGCCCTGTGGTATGGGAGATTCAAGACAATACAATGCTGGGGTGAGTGGGATATGCCTTACTGAGAGGGTGACTTTGTGGTTCATCCCCAGGGCCACTCAGCTGCTGGTTATCATGCAGAATGCACAGAATACAGACTTTATATTCTTATCCATTCTGTTCTTTTGCCTTCTCTTTGCCATAATCTTCTTGGGACTTGGAAAATTGCAACCTTTCACAGCCCTGCTATGACAGGCTGATTAAAAATGCCACTAGTGCAAGCAGTCTGGACTAATGTCAGACAAACTACTGGCCTCCTACCCAGCACATGATCTCCAGAAGCCTGACACCAGCTACCTCCACCCTTCTCCAGTAGCAAGACGAGAGTTTTTTTGATGGAAACTCTACAGAGTAACAGGAAGGTGAATAAAGACACTTCTGTTCCTCATTGTTCCCCACCTCTGCCCTGCCCAAGAGAAAAAGGTGCTTATTAAACGTGGGAAAAGGTTATCAGTGACTTCACCTGGCACTCTCTGTGGCCTTGGCTGCTTAAAGCCACAGAGGTGATCAGGAAATAGCTGGGGTGTGATGTGTTGGTGGTGGGAGAGTACACAGGGTAGGGGGCTGACATGCTGGGCTTTCCTCAGTCTCCTGCTCTTCCCAGGCTCCTGGGGCACTGACAGATCAGCTGCTGGGTTGGGCAGGGGGAGCCCCTGCTCTAACACAAGCATCACTTTAACTCCCAGCACTCTCCTCCATTTGTCTTATGGCACCCTTCCTGTTTCCCTTTAGACATTATCAGCAAACAAAACTGCACAACCCATGACAAAAGCTTAGTTATCCAACTGATGCCTCCCTGCTTTCACTCAGCAGGGTTCACACTGTTGTGAGAATTTCACAGCTGCTGCTGGTCTCTGCTGCACAGGAGTGCCAAAATGCTGCCAGGAGAAAGTAATGCTGGACCAAGCTCTGGGTTACAGTGAGTGTGGTTCCTGTTCAGGGCAGAGGGTAAGGCCAAATGTGCTTCTGTCTGACTGAACCCCATACATGCCAAATTAAAGGCAGCATAAGTGTTCTTGTTCATAGCTCTGTCTTAATGATGAGCAGCAGGACAGAGTATCTTGTGTCACCATTAATTATACCTTTCTCACTCTCCTTTAAAAATAAAAAATTTATTGATGCGCTTGCTACCATTTTGAGTCCCCTCTCAAAGGGAAAAAAAAAAAAAGAGTGGGAGATCAGGCAAACCCTCTGCTTTTCAAGCTCTGCCTTAGCTCCTGTCTTAGCCTCATACTTCTCAGCTCTACTCTGACCCATTTACCCCTACATTTACTCACTCACCCAGCTACTGAGCCCAGGGCAGGGTTATATTGTTTCTGTTCATCTGTTCTCCACCGGGGTAATGCCGACACAGAAAACTGCTGTTAATACCACTTCAAGTGACCTGTCTTCAAAGGAGTCATGAAAACCTTGTCCTGATTCTCATCCCTTTAAAACCGTGCCTACATGTCAGAGACAGCCATGTGGTACCACCCCCATCACATGGCCTCAGGAAAGGGTGCAGCTGCAGTGCCACAGCAGCCATGGACAGCACCAGGCACGGCTGCTGGTTCAGCACACTCAGACCTCCCCTGCGGGCTCACACAGATCATTCGTGCAAGAGAACTGGGGCTATCAGAGACCCTCTGCTGGTTCCCTGCTCTGCCGTACACTCCCAGGACTGATGCTCGTTTCTTTTTCTGAGGCTCAGTTCATCAGCACTGAAATGACTCCAGGCCTCCCGGCTCGTGTACTGGAGCCAGGGGCAGGTGGCTGCTGCTTAGAGAAAGGGGCCACCAGTCACTTCATATCTGGTCTGATACAGCAGGGTAAGTTATGAACAGAAATTTGGTTGACCTTGGTTTATGAGCCCAAATGTCAGAGAGCACATAATACCTATTGTAAATGTCAGAGTCAAGAGATTTTTATTTTCCCTTTAAAAGAACATCAACAAGGATTTAGTGACTATTGATGCTGCCATTCACACGAGCTCAGCAGGAATGGTGGGGCCCACGCACCCAAACATACTGGAGAAATATTAAAGAGACTTGCTTAAAATCATGGATCTGGTAAAGCACCCAAGCCCAGCTCAGCCTTCCTCAGCAATAAAGCAGCTTTTTGCAACACAAGGCTCTGATAAAGTCTGGCAAATTCAGGCTACCTTTACCAGAGCAGAAGAGAGGGATTTAATTGATATATGGTGGGCTTCTCATCTTTACAGTTTAACCCCACGTGAAAATTTGCCCAGGGGACTGAAATACAATTCTTTACAGGTCCCTGCACCCAGCCACCAGTGCCAGCTCTCCTGTCCATTGGTCCACTGTCAGTGGAAGAAGTGGAAAATTGCATTTACAAAGCCACCTCACAACTTGCTGCTCAAGACTTGCTACTGTGTAGTAGGCTCTACTGATTTTCTATTTTCTATTTCCCCACCTTCCTAAAGGTACACCATCAGTTTAAGACTCCTTTCCCTGGCCCAAGTGCCTCAATGGCAGAACTGAAGTAAAAAAATAGGTGTTACTTGTTCAGGAGCTCCAACCATGGACTCTCTTCAGGGCCTTGACTCAGCCCATCTCCCCTGCTCCTCGCCCAGGCCATTTCTCTGTCTGCCCTCCACCCTGAAGTCTCTCAACTGTTTTCATTAGCAGATTCTGTCTGGGTGCTCCTACTTTCTGCATCCTTCTCATTATCAAGATGCTTGAATAACATTAATTACCAAAACAAGTCACTGAAATCTGCCTACCAGAAACCTCCTTTCAAAATTTGAAACCACTGTTAGGTTATTTTATAACCCATTTATGCACTCTTTTTAGCCCTTCTGTTTTTCTGTCTTTTTTGCCTTTTATTACTCTGTTAAATACTGCAGGATTTTCTTTTTGCCCTTTGCTTCCTAGCCAGGACTCTTCAGACACTAGAGGGTGATCTTGCTTTCACTGTGCTTTTTCATCCCAAGTTTGGTCTAGTTGAGCTTCAATTCACCACACTGTCCTGACCTTTCACTGAATTGTCCATAAGGTCCTGAATGTAATTGACAGCTGCATTTATGCCAGGAAAGGTCTAGTCTGAGGGAGGATGAAACCACACACAGCAGGCCATAAAAACCACCTCCTGAGGAGTCTGAAACACCCCCATTAGATTTTTTTACTCAATGTCATGTATATTTAAACCTCCTTAAATTGTTTAGGATTTCAGAAATATTTCCCTACTGGTCTGGGTTTTTCCTGCTAAATGTGTGGTGCTATGTGGTGTCACAGCCATCTCAAGACTGTGGGATGCAAAAAGGCTTGTACTGAGCTACTCAGAGATAGCATGGATTACACCGCCTGGTCTCCCCTCCTCTTCTTGCCATGGCTGTTAGCACAGCACTCAAGTAGAGCCTACCCCCAGAGCAGCTCCCCTGAGCAACCCAAGCACAGCAGTGAGCCACCAATTCCCATGGGCATGGCTGTGAAACGACTGGAGGTGCTGGGAGCCTGCACTGCACCAGGACTGCTTCTGCTCTGGGGCAACAGACTGCAAACTGATGCTGTTACTACTCTGCAACAAAGAGCATGGATCAGTCTCCTTTTCTGCAGAGCTTGGCTTCTCAGGCTTTTCAGATTTTGGGATCTGATCCAGTAAGTCTCCTGGGAAGAGCTCAGATGTGGCATGCATTTTTGCACAAATGCAAACAGTGACATTTGCACTTGTATATTAGTGCTTCCTATGCTGGTTGGCCAATGGCTCTTACTGTTTGTTATGCCCTCAAAATTAAATTTTTGGTTACTTAAGGCCTCCCTAAAATCTCCTTCTGAGTTCTCAGATAATATCTTTCATTATCTAATAAAGGCTAAGATCACTGCCAAAACTGTCTTGAATGTCAAAATGCTTGGGATGCTAACGGTGAGTGCTGCAGGGACAGGGAGCAGCCACGAGCTATGAGAAGGGAAAATGTGCCTGGACACCTTTCCTTTGCTACTGAATCAGAGGGTTTAAAGCAGCCCTTACAATGAATCGCTGCTTGCTGGAGGAATGCAGCACTCACTCATCCTCCCTGTAGAGTCTCTCTGGGGGCAGAATTCAAGTGTCTGTGGAGGGTGGAGGCGACTGCTCACTGCTTACGGCAGGTCCTAAGGAGAGGCTCAGCAACACTACTCAAACCCTTCCAGAAGCTACAAGTGAAAATTGATTTTGTAGATGTTTAGCAGTGGTAGAGGAACAGAATTTTTTGTCATGAGGGAACGCACTGTACATGCTGCCTTCTCAGGAGTATGGTACCAGTTGGAGCTTAGTGCACTTGTCACCAGTGTGCAGCTTTGCCACTATTTGCAACATGATCTTATGCAAATTAATCACTCCCATGTATAACTTCTCCCTCTGTACATGAGCATGATAATGTAATGACCCTGCATCTTTGCACTTGATAATAAACTCTTTGGGGATGGGGAAGATCCGGCTTAGCACCTGGCATGTGGGACCTGGATTTGTTTAGACACCTTCGTGTTAGCTTGAAGCAACTTGTTCTGCAAGAATGAGTTTCTGTATTTTCACGGGAAGCTGTGACTCTGTTATCTCCTGTCCATCCCCAGCTCCTGTCCTGCACAGGGCTCCCTTGCCTGGAGGGATTTGGGCAGGGTTTGTTTGGGTGGACTTTCCCTCGTGGGCCTGGGGTTACTGCTTGGTACCACTCACAGCTGGGTGGAAACACTGAGCACTGATCCCTTACAGATGTCTGTGGGCAGCAACTCCTTTGCTCCCAGTCAGTTTTGATTTCAGCAGCAAGAATCTTCTACTGAAACTTCCTCAGCATTTAGACTACACATGTATATATGGGTAAAATACATGTTTAAAATATTTTATTTAGAAATTATATGTTTTAGATAGTATGCATTAAATATGTTTATTTATATTATTTTAACTATTTTATATATTTTAATATCTTAAAATTAATTTACTAATATCTCTATTTTGCTTTCTTATAACGGACTGAGCAGAGGAAAGGAGCTCTTACAGTGGCCCTTTTGTGTATGTTTATTTTAATCTTTTGCTTTTCTTTAATTCTTTTACCCTGAAACAAGTGGCTGACCACATTTTATTCCTCCCTCTGACTATCCAATCTGAAACAGCTCTGTCCAAGGCTCATTCTCTGTCAGGCAGGATGCAAGATGCTGCTAGCTTAATAAAATTTGCAAGCAGCTCAGGACACAGACTCCATTTCTAGGCTGTGAACTGCACCTGATGTCCCCAGCTTGGGCAGATGCCTGTGATCCCAAAGGTGCTGCCAGCAGCCCCTGCCAGGAGTGCAGCTGTGCCCCAGAGACAGGAGGTTTTATTGGTACTGGCAGGATAAAGGGCATTTGCACAAGGTAAGCAGGGGCCAGGAGGAGCCTCGCGGGGTCGCCTGGTCTCACTGTGCCACCCCATGCACCTATTTTGAGCTGCAGCTCACGCTGCTGCAGAGATATTTCCTGACCTTTCCCAGGAGAGTGCTGCTGCCTTTCCAGACAATCCAGCCTTCAGCACCACTGCTTCTATTTGCCCCATCAGTATCTAACCCGAACCTCCCTCACAGCAGCTTAAACCCGTGATGTTTCTGGGGCGTTAGGAGTTTATAATAAGAGATTACTCTCAGCTAGTGGTAGAATGGACACCCCAGACAGGAATATAAAACATATTCCCCTGGCTTCATACCCAGCATTTCTGCTTAGGCACCACAGAAAGGAAATGAAAGATCTTGTTGATGAAGACAATCATGCTTTCATCTCTCTGGAAAATCAACAAATATACAAAGCCCAGAGTACATCTGCCTCAGCTGCAGTAACATACGTGCTGTACTGCTACCATGGTTTATTCAAAAATGTTCTGCTTCATCATGGTTTGAAAAGTGCACATAACAGTGTGTCAAGGCTATTTTCATAGGATTAATATAAAGCATTAGCTAAGACAAGTATTAAGAGATGCCTATTATGTTTGAGATTTATTTCTCCCTATTTCCCTGAGATATTTTTCTAGACAGCTCGAGAGTTAATTTAGGTAATGGTGTGATGCACCTATTTTGAAGGGCTTGCTTATTTGCTGATCAGCATTACACATACTCATTTTTAATATTTGGTAAAAATTTGGCAGCAGGACAAGGAGCATTTTTATTCTATGGTTAAGCAGTTTCTAACAAAAACAGCTTTAGTCCACATCCAGGCATCTTTGATGCTACAATACAAATGGCTGGCAACTGAGTACAAAGATATTTTTTGTGTGTAACCTGAGGTACAGAAATATTGATGCCATTAACTCTTATCATTCCCATGGGGCTCACCATTAACATTCCTTTTAATATGGAGAAAGCTTTGGCGGGTGAGTGATGTAATTTTTCTTTTGGGTGTCCTTTTTCAATTAAATGAATATTCTATGAAGCAACTACTACTGTACATGGAATTAAATGTATTTATTTATGCATTTTTTGACAATTAAATTAATTTGTGGGACAAAATCTTGGTATCATTTACTCTGACCTGTTTGTTGTTTTTTTTTGCAAAACCCAAATTATAGATTGTATAGGCACAAAGCCACATTTGTGTGACCTACCTCCACATTACCTTTGATTACTCTTGATTTATGTCCCTAACCCAAGGTTCCTATATAGCAAATTAAGAGGGGGCTGGGACCCCCAGCAGGTGATAGAAGCCAAGTAAACCCAGCTGGACCTGGACCTGCAACTGCACATCCACCCTTCACCAGGTTGTGCACATCCCTCTGTCACTGTGCTCTGCAGCCTTGGTGGCACCGCTGTCCTTCACAGCCCTCAGCATCCCCACAGCACAGTGTGGTGCCCCACAGCACAGAGAAGATGCTGAGCAGGCTGTTTGAGATGCTCTTGGGGAGGTCAATCAGAGCTGTGACATCCAAGACATGCCTGTTTCTAAAGTCCTGTGTCCACCTGCCTGTGAGAACCTGTGCAAAGCGATACCCGTGCCTGCAGTGCAAAATACCACTGAATTTAAATCTGACTCCAGTGCTTTCAGAGTCATCCTCATCTCACCTCCTTGTCCCTGTCTGATGTGGCAGGATGCTAATTTTGGCTCTTCTGGACCAACGCATGCATTAGTCATCGGGTCATTTATTATGACTTTTCATCTTAATCCTGATAATACTCCAACTCCAGAAAAAGATCAAATGACAACAAAAGGGAACAGTGAATGAAGCAGAATCCTTTCTTATTTGAATCTGGGTAAAGGTATCTCACACAAAGGCATTTATTTGCTTAAAGAAAAACTTGCTGCTAGTAACTGTCTTACAGTTGTAGGGATACAACTGCCTCAACAACTCACTGTCAGCAGTCAATTTACAAAATTATTCTTCAGTGATTCCCTGATTTAATCTCTTTTCATGGACCAGAAGACCTTTTCTAATGGGATGGCTGGCAAAAGGCCTCTTCATTTAGAAGGCAGATCACACAGTCTTATACACTTAGTTCTAATTATGAAGTATTGGAACACTGCGACCTGAGGCATCATGCACTTACTTGTTGATTAATGGTCTTCAGACATCTTAAAAATAAGCATAGGGGAACACCAAGTGCAACAGGATTATCTTAATAATTTCTGTCCTTGACTGCGAACCCAGAGCTTCAGTGACAGGATCTGTTCCCATACACTCAGAGACTGAACACGTAGAGGGGACACAAAGGAGACTGCCCAGCTGGGTAACAAGACTTATGCTTGCTTCCCTTCCATACCACTTCAATTTAATAAAATCTCAGAGGCTCTAAGTCGCTTGGGAGAGAGCACTGCTCCCAAGGCAGGCATAAATACAGAGCAGGACTGACTGAAACAGGCATCATTAGGAAGAGGAACGCATGAGAAAAGGGGGACAGCACTCCCATGAACAAGAAATCACAGAGACAACAGCAGAGAAGAGAAGAGGCAGATGCAACACAGCAGAGTGCCTGAATGCCTTTGCCATCTCAGCCAGGAGAAGGCAAGGATGATTTGGTGGGATCTCACTTGTAAGAAGAGACAACAGGGATGCAACAATGACTGCTGCTGAAGAGGATGGGAAGGGACATTTATCTAATTTTCTGCACCCTGAAATTCAGACCCTGGGACTGGTCAAGAATGCTGGCCATGGAACAAAAGATGCTGATTATTGTGGAGATTTACCAAGCACGATTGAGCAGCAGCACCATGCTAAGGACAGGACAGAGAAGAGTTTAAGATAAACAAGCTCAGGATGAGATGTAACAGTGCTGCAATGGGGATGGTGTCATGTTGAACAGCAGCAGAAAAGCCTGGGAGGTGGGAAAGGCAGGTCTGTCCTAGTGCTTCTGCACTACAGACAACTGCAGGAGCAATGGACTAGCAGGAAAGCCACGCCTCTTGTGTTTCTCCACCTACGTGGTACAACTGCACTCTGCCTTTGTGTGAAACATGAGCAGCTTGGGGCTGGAGCAATGTTATCAATCAGCACACCCTCACCAAAGCAGTTTCTGCCTGTGTCTGGCTGAGGAGATTTCTTAGGAAAAGCTTAATTGCATTGATCCCAATGCTTCATCTT
Organism: Thryothorus ludovicianus; assembly: GCA_013397245.1. Classification (NCBI taxonomy): domain Eukaryota; kingdom Metazoa; phylum Chordata; class Aves; order Passeriformes; family Certhiidae; genus Thryothorus; species Thryothorus ludovicianus. The sequence continues at coordinate 209,876 of VZTB01012671.1, forward strand.
ATTTTCAAAATGTATTTTCTCACCTGTTTAGTGACCAACCTCCCAAACAACATAAAATTTGTAAAAAAGAAAAAGTCACTTTTCTGGTAAGATCTTACAATTGCTGGCTACATGAGGGTGGGCTATGGTTGGGAGTGACAAAAGGTGCAAAGTCCCTTGTTGCTTCTGCTCTTGAGAGACAGAGTGGGAGACAGCAAAGGACCAGGTGACACGTCCTTCCTAGCACAAAGATAACCATGGAAGAACAAACAAAAGCACCAGTATCTCTACACAATTAGGCTCCAATTCCTAACTCTCCTAAACCACAAAAAAGGCTCTGGACCTACTTTATAAATAAGATCAAACTTATGCATTTCATGGAGTTTACCACAAAATTACCCTAAACTGCATATAAGGGATTACACAATACACAATAAAGGAATATTTTAATTCAAAGCAACAGCAAAGACTTTTCTTTTTCCCATGGTAAATGATTATTGCCCTATTTAATTTAATTTTGTTTCTATCCATAGCCTAGGTGCGTAGCAAGTAAGGTAGAAACGAAGGGACTGTACATCCCCTGGAAATCAGAAACTACTCCTGCTAGGTCTCACCTGAACATCACTTTCACAGCAGTATTTTGTCCCAGCATCTTTAGTAGCACCACCACCTTATGGTGCGGACTGAAAGCTTTCCCTCCTCCATGACCATCCTTCAGAGGCCTCTCCTCCTCTGCAAACACCCGGCACAGCTCCACAAATCAGCTGGCACAGGCGTGCAGAGAGGCAGAGCACGACTTACGGGAGGGTGACGCCACTTCCCAGACCAGGCACAGCACACGAGAGCCAAGGGGGAGGAGTGGGAGCTGGAATGGATGTTAAGCTGAAATGGGAAGAGTGGCAGAAGAGGGGGTGACCACCCTTTGCTGCTTACCCAGCCCCATTGGCTGCTTCTATGGAGTGCTGTAACTACAGCATGCACACACCTGAAGTGCAACATGTTTGGGATTTAGGCTTTTGAGTTCAAGACTCTGGTTTATACCTAACTCACTTGGGATTTGCAAACCAACCCTTCTTGCTTGAGGCTCTAGAGCGTGCAGAGTGACAGGCACACACCAAACCTCCTCATGCTGCCCCAAATTCAGCTCAGTGAACAACACCCACAGCCACTTCCCTTGGGGGTCACCAAGAGGAAGCATAGACACAATGATTGCAATTTTGCAGTAGTCCTGGGCTATGCCAGATGCTTTTTAATCTCTTTCAGGAGAAGCAAGTGATTGAAACAGAGTGTGCTGAAGCAGTCACTAACTGAGTAAACAGCAAGGTTACTTTGCTCATTCCTTACAGTACTATCAAAATTCCTTACAAGTTTATATCCTATTTTTACCTGTGATTCTAGTTGAATAAAAGGAAGGCACAAAAATCCTGTTATAAAGGAGCAAACAAAATTCCTTGGATTTGAGAGACTTCTGCCTTTCCAGACTGGCTTATAGCACAAGTGCTCTTCTGTGGAAATCAACCCTCTCCTACGATTATTGTATGGCAATATTTTTAATAGAATTTACAAACTACAACAAGTTCATATTCCAGTGGTCCTTTCTCTTCCCCTTCTTTGTTCTTGCTAACTCTTATCCTTTTGCCCATTTTTCAACAGAAGGACTAATAAGGAATAATTGAGAATGATTTATGGTCGGGTTTACTTGCCAAGCCTTTTTATACTCAAATATTCAATTTGTGGCTTCCAGTAATAGCAGGGTAGGCAGTATCCTTTCTCCTGCCCTCCACAATAGAAAGCAGAAAGGAATTATTCATGGATTTAGATACATGGAGGTGTTCACTATGTGTGAGCTGACTGCCTCACAGCCAGATACTGCAAAACCACTCAGCATCACTCCAGACTCCAGACTGTGCTTTCATGATGATATATCAGGAAAGCCTGCAGCAAGTTAGAGACAAGAACCACGCTCAGCAGCAGGTACAACGTTTTTTCATTCTAAATGCTGCATGTGAAAATATGCCAGGTGCCCACCTGGAGTGGAGATACTTTGTGCAGGGACAATTAGCAAAACACATCAGTTGAGTTCAGACTTGTCTTTCCCTGAAGGCAGCTTCACTGCTTGCGTTTAAACTTTAATTTTAGCTGATAAATTATAACAAAAATCTCAAGAGGTCTTGATTTGTTGTGATGCATTCATTACATTTTTCCACTATAGTCCAGTGTCCTGTGAAACTGAAGTTTATGCTGACTGGGTAGGCTCTGAAAGAGCCTGCATCTGCTTCCAGGGATAGTGGACTCCTCCTGTAACTGCCTGCACCATAGGTGCCACACATTATGATATAAAAATATCTTCCTGTGACCAGCCCTGCTGCAGTGGGGGGTCTGGGGAGCGGCAGTCAGAGATAAGGCAGGAGGCCTGGCTGTGCCCTTCCCACCTGCTCAATGAGCAGCTGCCTCGTGCTTGCACAATGGATCCATCCTGGGTGTGCCCACAGCGATCCCTGGTCAGCCACACCACAGGGAACCACACGGGCATTTCTTACAAACCAGGGAGGGTATGATAAGCAAATGACCTGCATGTTGCAAAGCAAAGTAATGGCTACATGACAGATGGAATAAGATACAAGAGTGGCAAGACTTTAGGAAGCACAATAAATACACTGCAAGCACTTTTCTGCGTATGCAAACCAGAAAATTAAATCCAGAGAATGCTGCTGGCTCAAAAAGCCAACCAGATCCTGAGCTCCCCTCCTCTAGAGCCCAAAAATATGAATGAACTAAAGCAATCCGGATCCTATTAGGTTGTTCAGCTCTGATGACTCATCTTCCCTGAGCTCTCCTTAGGCTAATGACAAGGAAACAAACACAGGCAGAACAGTATTGAACTTGGCATCATTTTGGCAAAGTAGCGTTCCCAGGATTTTGTCAGCAAAACTACTACTTGCACTTCTTGTGTCACTTGTGCCCCAGGAAAGAACCAAAGGTTTAATAAGCAGCCATCTGTTATTCTTTCAAGCCATCAATAATTTCTACTTGAGTCCTGGGACAGCCTAAAATTTTACCCAAACTTGCTGTTTGATGGAGCTTAAGGCAAGCAGCCAGTCAGGGCAGCTCCCGTAGGCTCTCTCCTTAAATCCAGTGTGTCCCCCTTCAGCTGTGATCCAAAATGCTCCATGCAGAAGTAGAGCCACACACGAAGTGCAGAAGCCAAGGGGCAGCGTCTGGGGACGCTCTGTTCCTTAATCAGCAGCCCTTACCCAGGAGCAGTAATGTGAAGGGGTGGCTGTGTCCCCTCTAAACCCTGTGGGTAAACGAGGGAAAGAAGTACATTCTTAACACAAGGACAATAGCAGTGCCAAGAGTGAGAGTCACCAACATTTCTCCTGCCCTCGGAAGCTGCCCTCTTCTCTCAAGAACTCCTGCCCTTGTTAGTCTAGTTGGGCATTCTATACAGCACTTTACTTCTGAAGAACATGGTGACACACAATTATTAAATGAAATGTAAATGTTTTAAGCACAATTTTACATCTGAAAACAGTTTAATCGCCCTTGGACGTGATTTTTGGGTGACGGACTACGTCTTACCCTGGTTTGAATATTTTTGTGCCTGTGAGCTTGCCTGTTTCCTTCATGAGTATTGACTACCCTTTAAAAGGTATCACATCTCCTTGACAAGTTTCTAGGTCCACATCAGCAGAAAGTAGAGCCCCCTCAATCTCATTAAAAGGGCTTTCCATCCTTCCTCACACATCAATAGTAACTTGCCAGGAGGGGGAACGAGCTTGGCAATCCCTCAGCCCAGGGGTCTAGCGCTGCCCACCCACATCGCGGGACACTGCGACGCCAATTGACCTTTCTGTAATGCCGACACCGAAGTAAATCCCGTGATACCTCAGGTCCTCCGCTGGAAAGGTCGGGCCCTGCTGGCTCCAGAAGAGGCTGCCGGGGGTCGCAGCGGCGAGGGGGATGCGGCCGCGATCCCGCCGCCGCCTGCGCTTCCCTC